>VZRE01007706.1:67992-130304 GCA_013396775.1 Cephalopterus ornatus | reverse complement strand
GGGGAGCGCTGCGCATCCCCCTCCCCTGGGGACCCGCATCTCTGCCCGGCGGGGGGGGTGTGCGCGGTGCCCCGGGTTTCGGACGAGTCCGGGCTTCGCTCCCCCCTCGGCTCCTTCCCCCTGGTCCCCCTTGACCCCTCAGACAGGCTCCGGTCTGGGATCGCGCGTCCGGACGCTCCGCAGCCTCATCCCGCTCCCGCACACCCGCTCCAGAATGAAATTAAACGTTTCAGCCCTCCCGTGGAAATAAATTCTGTCGCGATTGCTGATATTAGAGGCAAGGGGGGAGGAGAGCCGGCTCCACGGTGCAGAGCCCCTCAGGGTCGGTGGTTTCCACGGCGCGGTGGGTGAGGGGTCCATCAGCCTGCGGGAGCCGCGGGGAGGATGCGGGATGCTCTGGGTACTCACTTCCCCGCCTGTAGAAGCATAGAGGCGCCAGAAGTGTCGGGCCAGACTCATTTGCATTTGCGAAAATTAGAACTTCTACGATAAAAGATGTTCTGAAGTAAAACTTCAGGGAAACCCTTACAAGTAGTGTGCTCTGCACGGCTCTTGCTGGTAGGAGAAATCCAGCTAAACTGGGAAACAGATACTCGGGAGATTCTCTCACATTGCACAGGTATCGCTTTGCCTGCCAGGTTTGAGTAAGTGCTGCTAGCAGCCGAACTGTCAGCTCAGGTGGGGCATGACACGGCTGAACAGATAATCCAACCCCTCTCTGCACTCCGTGAGCTCCAAACAGTTACCTCCCTCCCCAGGGGGAAATAATTCGGCTCCACCAGAAGCTGCTCAGAGCTCCGGAGTACATGATATTCCTGCTGCAGGTCTGTTAGCGTCCTGCCAGCGAAACCTGCTCATGTGAGTATTATTACTCACAGCTGCTGGGTGAAGGAGTCAGTTAGGCTGAGATCCCCAGTCATTAAACGCGATTTAACAAGCCTTCTCACATTTTATAGCGGTGCTGAGAACAGAGCCGCAGGTATCTTTCTCAGCATAGTTTAGGAAGTTATTGATAACCCTTGCTCGAGTGCCTCATCCAGAGGTCTGAGCTCATAGAATTCAAGAGCAAAACTGCAGAGCCTCAGTTCTAGTGCGAGTCCTCCCCGGCGCGCAGCCCTTGCAGAGGTGCAGGGCACGTCGTACACTCCGGTCACAGGATACTGTCGGTTTGCAGAGGGCATTTAAAGAATCAGCATCAAAGAGCTAAAACTCAAACAGTGCCCCCTGGACCACGACTCTGCAGCTGGTTTGTGGTGTTGGATCAGGCTGTGTGGTTACAGACTTGACAGAAGTGGGATGATAGGGACCAGCTGTCGAGAAACATCCCTGGTCTGAACGCTCAGCCCCTGGTAAAGCAAAATGCTCTCACCTGCCTGAACCTCCTGACTCCATCCCCCGTGTTCCTGCCCGCTGACACTCCGGCTCTCCAGGAGAATGAAACTGGGCTTGAAGCAGCAACTTGAGGTTGGTCCTACCAGATATAGCCCCCAAAGCCCCCACAGCCACCCCCCAGCAAGGTCCAAAAGCCATTTCCCACATGGTACCTACCTGATGTACCTGCTGCACTGCACACAACGCCTGGTGCTCCCGCACAGAGCTTTTTGAAGGGCTGCAGCTTGTTTTCAGTGAGTCATCAATGAGCTACAGACACCCTGGTACAGTGCAAGTAGAATGGACTGACTGAGGGGATGACGGTTATGACACAAGCAGGAGGTGTTTGTTCTGGTTCATTCTGTGAGCTAATTATTTTTTAATTACTTTGTTATTCATTCATAAAATTCAATGTTAGGAGACTAAGAATGCAGAACACATTCAGGAGGACATTTAACGAAGTGTTTGCCAGAGGACAAAGTCTCAGCTCAGGTAAAATTAGCAGCACATTTGGAGTCTGATTCAGTGTGTTCAAGTGACATCTTTGGCAGGTACCAAAGATGATCTGGGGCATCAGCATATTTTTCAACTAATTCCCATGAAGTCAATGTCAAATCCAAGGGTGCAAACTTGTATTAGTGAGAAAAGATTCACATATTAATTGCATCTTACTGTTGTTCACTATATGAATGAATGAGGTTAAGAGAAAAGGAAACTGGACCTATTTTACTTCATATATTTCAGCTTATTTCAGCCATCAAGTTTCAGTTGTGCATGTTTACTCGAACAGCAGTAAAAAGCTTATAATCAAAATAACAGGAAAAAAGCACATAAATATAGACAGGTACATTCCAAATGGTTGAGGGAGAACTCACAGTCATGTTGCATGTTTCTTCTCCTATACTACACAAGCAAAATTTTTAATAAAGCTTTGTTGGTAGCAACTTAAATCCATTTCTCAAAAATACACCATGATATCTGCTTGTAGTCTGCTATATTGCAAATATCCATTAACTCCTCTACTACATGATAAAATAATTCTGCTCAAACACAGTTGAGTTTAAATACTCAAAAGAACATTGTCTCACAATGTCTGGGCAATTCTGGTCTTCAGGTTGTGTTGTGTCTCAAAGAGTAAACAAGCCAATTTGTTTGTTGTAGAGCCTTTCTTAGGAGCAAATGAAAGAAAGATTTTTTCCTGACACTGGATTTTTTCCCAGACTCTGGAAGGTAGAACAAGGCAGAGACTGAAGAGGACACTGAGGCAGAGGGGGACAGGCAAGTAAACAAAGGGGGATCCTCACCAATTTGTCTCACAAATTGGGTTTACATAAATAGTTTATTACCTAAACCACATTCTTCTCTATCTGGTGCTTTTCCTTCCTCCTCTTCCCCTTCTGCCCACATGCTCATGTTCTGTACCACATGCTCACATTACACAGGCATCTCAAGTGGACAGAACAAGGGTTGTCACAGTGAAAATAACTCTGGCAGTAAGAGCTCTTTCTCCTTTCCTGATGCTGTCTGGCAGAGATGTGACTTCATACAGGACAAGTTTTAAAACAGGTTATCACAGCCTCAGAAACCTACAGCTGCCCATTCAGGAGACACCCTGTTGATGCTGGGAATCCTGTGGATGCACCCTGTATCAATAAAGAAACACCCAGGACACACAGAGCATGGTCAGGACCCAGAAGTCTGGGCACGCAGGGTCAGGCAATATCTGTATATGATTTTTTAATTTCATCTCATGACATGACAAATGTGCAGCTAGCTAAAACTAGCTAGCTGTACCCAGAGTACTAGACTTAATTCTGAAGTACATCTTTTAGATTTTCTTCTCTGCAGTGACACAAACCAGACACAATTTCACAGTGACAATGCAGCAGGGATGACACCACAGCAAAGAACCGTTAAGTCACAGAAATATTTATGTGGGATGACATAATAAAGATTATTATGATTGACACAGTAAAAGTTCACCCTGTTCAGTAAACTGCTGCTTTTTCAGGAGAAGGAAAATAGTTCTACTAACCTTAGCACAAATAAATAATTATTGCTCATTTTGTTTGTTCTTTTTTCTCCCTCAACCACACACATACATCACAAGAACTTGCCCTGCTCATATGGGGACTCTTTCCTCTCTTTTCACCAGTAAACCAGATCGGATGACAAGCTTTATTTCCTCTGCCTTGGTTCGCAGAGACTGCAGGAGGGGAAGAGAAGTGCAGGAACAGCTGCTGGTAGGGTTCCTCCAACTCCTTATGTTGAATGAGATTTTGCAGTGCCAAGCTGCACTCTCTCTGACCTGTTAAATATTTTGAGATTTGTGATTAAGGATGATCTTTGGGGCTTCAAGCACCAGCATTATGCCTTGCAGTGGTGATTTGGAGTGAAATACTGTGTTTGCCTGGAGCATGCTCTGCAGCTCACCTGATCACACTCGTCTTTGCTGCTTCTGCTTCAGCACTGGGGAAAATAAACCCACGCAAGCAACATTTAATTTCTGCCTGTGTGGCAGACTCTCCTCCTGGTGCTGTTAGCCTTCAGCTGCCAAAAATACTATTACAAAAAACTCAAAGATATCCAAAAGCAATTTCCAAACAAGCAGAATCATACATTATATTTCCATATACCCTTAACAGTGTGTGAGGATAAGAGTGGCTCCATAATGGTGTTATAAATACAGCAAATTAATGGTGGATGCCATGCCAACACCTTGTCATTAAGCAAATTGGAACATGGGTAGAAATGGTTATTCAACAACCCCTTTCTAAGTAACCAGATGCCTAATGCTGCTCATTACATCTAAACTAATTAACACCACATTTAAACAATTTTAATAAGCTTTTTCCTTAACCCCTTGACAGAGGGGATTCCTGAGGCTAATGGAAAAACATACAAATGCTTGGCACAGGAGCAGCGGAGGTTTGCTCAAGGTGTTGGCAGGCAGAAAAGCCAAGGGGAAGTCTACCCAAAAAGCCAAATGACAATATTTAGGTCACAGTCATTTAGAGATGGAGGAATATTGCACTGGAATAAAGTCCAGCTCAGTTTGCCCAGGCTCTAGTGCAGCCTTGTCACGAGCACAAACACACTGTGCCCTCCTCCCAGCGTGGCAGAGCCTGGTCCCCCACTGCCCTCCTGAGCTGGTGCTACATTTAGGCTCTGCACTACCCAGACCTAGCTAGTAGGAAAGGCTCAATGAGGACATGAATCTATTTTTTTCTCCACTCAATCAGCTTTGAAGAATAGGAAGAGGAGGGAAAGCATCAACTCAGAAACCAGAGTAATTAATAGATCTCTCTCCTTTTCCTTCAGGGGCAGCATCTGACTCCCACAGCGGGAAGGACAGTAACTTTGTCCCATGGGTCACAATTTGTCCAGCTACCAGGCAGACCCAGTTCTTATCCACATGTATTTTCCAGGGGATATGCCAACTTTTGGGATGCTTAGCACCTCTCCCAGCTGAAGGGGTCACCAGTGCTGCTGGATGGGGAGGGCCCAGGCTGTTCTTGATCTGGGGCTGCTGCTCTGAGG
This sequence comes from Cephalopterus ornatus, assembly GCA_013396775.1. NCBI lineage: Eukaryota > Metazoa > Chordata > Aves > Passeriformes > Cotingidae > Cephalopterus > Cephalopterus ornatus. The sequence continues at coordinate 125,393 of VZRE01007706.1, read as the reverse complement.
CCTTTCCCACCTTCTTTCTTAATACCTCCAATTTCTCTTGGGGGATTTTGTAATAGGACCTTCACCACATCCATCAAGAGGGATGCTCCCGTGGCTCTGAATGTACCAGCAGGCTCTAACTTCCCTCACCACTTTTCACCTTTTTTTCTGTGTAATCCCCCTCGGTCTCCCTACCCCACACCCTGGCAGGTGTCCAAGCTCTGCACTGATGTGGCACAGCTGCAGCACCTTGGCTAAGCTGGGGGAGACCTACCCAGGGCCTCCACCTCAAACCCTCCAGCTGGCTGCAGGGGAACTGCATTGAGGTGGGATCTCTCTCCCGAGCTGTGGTGCTTGTTGTGTGCTTGGCTGTGTAGCTGACTGACCCTCACCCTGATTTCCCATCACTCACTTGGCTCCAGACCTTCCTTTTATGTTGGTGGACCTTCAGGTAACTGTGACTGGTGGCTGACCTTGTTCCTGTTACAAGGATGGAAGTGTTTTTGTTTGGCTGTGTGTGATGGTGTTTTGTCAGGAAGGCCATTGCCCCTTCCTGTTTTAACCTTCAGCTCCTGATTTGCCTCTCTCTGATCCCTTGAGTCTCTACTCTGTCTTTTCTCTCACCTTACAACGCTGCCTCCGTACAATCCTAAACATCCACTGGACAGATTATGCGACCAATACGTCTGTTCTTGAACAGGCAGGAGTTACGAGTATTGAGGCCATGTTGCTGTGAACGTTGGGCAGGGCACGTCTCCAGGATGAAGGACTACCGCCTCCCTAAGATTGTGCTCTATGGTGAACTTGCCACTGGCTGCCGCAAGAGAGGAGCCCCGAAGAGGAGATATAAGGACTCCCTGAAACAACATCTCAGCCTTGGCCATATTGATCACCATCTCTGGTCTGCTCTGGCCTCCAATCGGGAGGTCTGGAGACACACTGTCCACAACACTGCTGCTTCTTTTGAGAATACACGCAGGATCACTCTCGAGGAGAAAAGACAACGCAGAAAGAACCTGGGGAGTCATTCTGCTGTGCCTTTTGCAACTGGACGTGTCTATCTCGCATTGGCTGTTTTAGCCATCAGCGCGCTTGTAGCAAGCGTGGGTAGAGTCCTTCACAAATCTTCGTTCGCAAAGCCTAGCCATGATGATGATGATGATGACTGTGGACTGACTTTCCCCTGCACTCCCAGCACTGGGGAGTTTTCCTTGGGCACTGCTTGGAGCAGAACGTCCGTGTTTGCAGATGCAAATTCAAGTGTTATTTTCACCCAACAGGATGCTGTTAGTTGTTTGGGGTATATTTAAATGTAGCTGTCCCAGTGCATCCCAGAACAGACATATGGAGAAATTGCTCTCCAGTAATTATCAGAATAACACCCTTCTCTCAGGCTTTGGTGTCCAAGAGGTCCTGAGGAATGATCTAGCTGGTGACAGTATCTATGAGGGAGCTCTCTGTTGAATCCATGAAGCTCAGTGGTGTTTTTAATGGCAGGTGTCAAGGCAACAAGGATTCAGAACCAGCCCTCCCTGCCTCAGTCTGGGGACTGTAATCTGTAAGGCTCCCTTTCATCCTTTGTCTAGTTTCCTACATGAAGCATTTTTAGCTCCACTGTGGTTCAGTTTCAGTTCCCATGTGAAAACAGGTGATGTGAAATGTCTCCTACCAGCTCCCTTCCATTTACATTGCCAGAGGCTTGGGCTCTCCCCTGAGACAGGACATGGGACTGTCACCTCTGAGGCTCAGAAGGGACCTGAACTCCACCTCCTGAATGTGTACTCCAGCAGGAGAGCTGTTGGGAGCAATTATGACTTCCACTGCCTGTTTAAAATCAGTGACTTTGTTAAAGGTGTGTGTTTGGGGTGTGTGAGGCATCCCAAAAGGTTTTAAACACCTGATTTTCATTACTTAAGTACTGCTGTAACATCCAGATGTCCTTACCTTTTCTGATGCATAACTTAGAGAGACATTTGTATCACCTCTGATTAAAAGCATTAACGTGTTTAATAGCACTAGATAAGCTCCACACACAGTTGCACCACAGCCAGGCATTTGCAGAGTGTGAGAGACCACCAGATGGCTCATCTGCCTCTGCTGAACTGCTGTGATAGACGCTGAATTGGGTTTTTCCTGGCTGGCTCCTGAGATTCAATACTCCTTGCTCCTGGCTAGAGGCTCCTTGTAACTAGGAACGCTCTTACTGTCCATTTCCACAGCCCCTTTAAACAGAACAGGTTCATTTTTTTTTTCCACAAAAGAAAGATGTTTTTTCTTTCAGTATTGTCTGCTTTGATTCACTGATGCCTTCCCTAACATGTAAACTGTTCTGTGGTGTGACCCACTGTCCACACAGGACTGCTTATAAATATCATGTCTGTTTTGCTCACAAAAACCCCAACAAACCCCACAAAAAACAAAACCCCAAAACCCCACATAAATCCTTTAGATGTAATTTCTAAGAACTTCCAAGGGTTACAGTTTTCTAATAGAAATTTTCATCCAGACATGGGTTGTTAAAGCCGAGCCTCAAGTAAGTTTAGAGAAAACGAAATCACAAGGTATCGTACAAAAGATGAGTATGGCTCCCTCATCCCTGTAACACCAGAGGGCATGTGCTGAAGGACTGCTTTTATTCAGAAGCTCCATACCAAGCTCACTTATGTCACTGAGCACTTTGTATTAGAGGACCAGACCCTTCATTCCAACCTTAAACAGCACCAAATCCATACATTGCCACAGTCTTTTCCTTCCAGCCTTTCACTTCCCAGATGCAACCATACTCTCAGGTAAGAATAACTATGGAGAAGTCTGTGCTTTCACTTCTTGTTTTACCGCTGAAACAGCCCTAGTTAAAACATGATGACTTAGATGCATCAGCACAGCTCACAAGTCCCTTTTTGGACACGCGGTGTTCAACCTGCATTGCAACTATTCACCTTTACAACACTCCAAGGGCCAAATCACCCCAAGGTGTTCAGTGTCCCCAGTGGGCAGAAGTACAATTGCGAAGGTGCCCGAGTTAGAAAGACAAAACCACACGCAGAGATTATGTGAATGATACTTGTGTTTTTTTCCCCAGAAGCCCTGAGCACAGGAATAGAAAAGTCCCAGTATAAATGTTGCACAATCAGTTGAGCAATTAAGACGTTTGCCGAACTAGAGAGCTCAGAGACCTCAAATCTGTAAACTGCTGTTGAGTAAAGTGACACACAAGAAGTGTGATGTATCTAAAAAGTAGATTGTTCTGTTTTGAACTTAAAAGGATTTCTATTTAGTGAAGGTAAACTGGATCTTTGGAGATCGATGCCTTTTTAATTTTTTTCCTCCAGCTACACCCAAGAAGAGGAGAAAGCTCCCCCAATCCCTGTGGATGATGTCTGACCAGTTCTAGTGAGAATGCTTAAGTCACAAAATTCAAGACCTGTTGTGTGTATATATGCTGAGTTGCTCCTGTAGAGAAATAACTGGATTAAAAGAGGCAATAATTAACACAGGAGTGGAAGAGTTTGTCAAACACCAGACCAGGGGAAGATACATGGTGGTAAGAGGCCACGCTAACAAAAAGGCAGTGCTACAGGGGATGTGTGATCCACACATTCTCCTTTGAAGGGTCAATGGTTTGTCTTGCTTCAAGGCTGAAAGAGGAAGAAAAAAATTTATATCCAACTGAGTATATTCCCTACCCGACAAGGGAAGTTCTTACAACAAAAAAATAAAAAAAAAAAGGCAGGAAAAAAAAAGAAAAGTTGAAGAGCTCGGAAAAAAGTCATTGCTGGCCATCAACCTGGCCCAAAGTCCAGGTACCTGCATCTGAGTCATTTGCAAGGAAACCTTAATTCTGCAAATTGTCTTCCTGCATGAAAGAGGCACTCAAGGAAAACACCTTTCTTTCGTGCACGTGTGCTTCTAATAAGGAAAGGTGGAAAGCATAGAGTGACACGATAGGAACAAGTTTAACTGGCAGATTGGACAATTGAGTCCAGAGAGGAAGTTTTAGCTCACAATTCTAGAACAGACATGACTGAGTAGCATCAGAGAATCACGGAATGATTTGGATTGGAAGGGGCCTTAAAGATCACCTCGTTCCAACCCCCTGCCATGGGCAGGGACACCTTCCCCTTGACCAGGTTTCTTATAATGGAGCATTACTTACTAACCACACTTCTTTTCCCCCTGCCCCCCTCAGATTTCTACCACTTCTATTTCCAGTCTCAGTCTCTGGGCTTTTTATGAAAGGCCCAAAACAGGAACTCCATGGACTAAAGTGCACCTATTGTTTGCTGGAAACTTTCCAGTGCTGACATTTGCTGCTTAAACGAGCAAAGAAGGGTTAAGCATCACAACAAAATACAAATTTCCCACTCTTGTTGCAGGGAGCAGAGAAAACTGAATTTATAATTGAACACCTTCAGTCTGTGCAGGCCCAAGAATCTCTGGAATAGTGGCACAATGACCCCTGTGGCTCTCTGGAATGTTAATCACCAAGTGTCAGTTTCTTTTGGCCTGTTTGGGGATCGAAGCATCCAATGACCAAGACTACATTCAAATGTGTGGTCTTTTTTTTTTTTCTCTGTGTGACTTTGTCCTTAATAAGAAATCAAATCGATTCAGAAGCTGATTCAACTGACTCGATGATGAACTTGGTTTGTCCTTACCTACATTTTCACCTGAAGTCTTCATTGCTGCATTAGCAAGACTCATAGCAGCAGTGGCTTTGCTTTCCCGTGCAGTAGATAATATTTGAAATTCTGGCTTTTTATTATTTTCAGTAGTTCAGAAGTACTTCAACCTGTGCTAAAGAACAAAATGTCTTCCAAACTGCAGAGCTCTTGCAAGATAAACTACCACGATTCAGTATTAATTGCTTTCTAAGCAATACTTGTGCAAGTCAGAAAGTATTTGGCAGAACTGTAAATTAGCTTTTGTCTGAGGTGGCCAGAAACTACACGGACTTATTAAAATCTTCTCCATTTTTAATTCTTGAAGTCTGCATGAAGAAATACCTCCAACAGGTGAGTGACTAAGACAGAGCTATAGAATCCATTCCATTTTATATTCAGTATTTCATTGAAAACTTGCAGTTCACTTTGATTTTCAGACACTGTCCTCCTGGCTCTCTGGATTTCCTTCACCCATAAAGCTGCATGAAATCTTGCAAGAGCACAACTGGTCAATGTTTCATTCATTCTCCTTAAGACATGACTAGAGCCAGCAAATCAAAATTGACACGTCTGGTTAAGGACCCAGCCAAGAACTACAACCCACACTGGATCCCACTGCCTTTTTAAACTCCATACTTTCACTTCATGCTTTTTTGAAAGCAGGTAAACTGGAGCACATTCTGCATATTTCTACAGTCTTTCACAACATGCCTCCCAGGAGTAGTTCTGAAAGATGCTGGGACGTGATCTTGGGAAGACAAGAAGGAGACCAGGATGACTTGTGCCATTTCAGCTCTTCCATCTGTCCCACAGCTACCAAGTTTGAATTAGCTCCTGGATTTCAGTTTGCTGCAATCAAACTCTACTCCACTCATGAGTTGAAGATACTTGGATTTCTTCAGTGTGTACACAAGAGGTATTGCAGGAACCACTGTGCTGCTTGCTGTGGCACACTTTCTAGAACAGTAGGCTGAGCAAATGCTCTCGTGCGTTGCCAACCGTGGTAGAAATCTAATTGTTTTTAAGGTATCTTTTTTTCCTTTTCTTTTTGAAGGCATGAAAGTGGAGGCAAATTAAACACAAATGCTGGCAAAAGGAAGTATAAATTACAAGAGTGCTTTAGGAAGGAAAAAAACCAAACCCCCAAACCCAAAGATTTTTAGAGTATGTACAAGTCACAAAACATCTCTATTTCATCTACATTTCAAATAATTACCAACTTGTTAAATGCATTCCATTCTGTACCACCCCATCTTTGCCAAAATTAATGTTCATTATCAAATAAGTTAAAATTGGAAACAATTTTAAAACGACCCCTGTAAAAATGTGCCTAGCCCAGTATTTTAGTAAAAATACAAATATCTTTGATCAAAGTTTTTTTTGTAGTTGCACTAAAGGGCAAAGATGATGAAGAATTTAATTCAGTGCATAGTTAAACTGGTTGGCAAACTTCTCGTGCTTTCTTTGGTCCACCCGGTTCATGGCTTTCATGACCCGTTTCATGGCACCTCTGAAAGAGAAACAAAAAAATAATAACAATTATATTGAGTCTATGCAATCTCAGAGAATGTTTATGAATGCTGTGGAAAAAAAAAAAAGAACTATGATTAATCACTAGCAGGCTTCTGAACACGGCATTGATGAGGCTGAACAAATTTGTCTTGTTAACTAAATTAGCTGCAGCAATATAAATAGTTTAATTCAGCAATGATTTTATTAACAGGAGTAAACAAATTCAAGTCTTTCAGTTTAATGGCTGTGCCTTCCATCCTCCCAGCATTATTTCTGATAGCCACACGCAGCAAGTTTGATCTTCAAATGCACCTAACTGCTCTCAGGGAAATAACAACTAGAAGTACCTAACAGGATCTTAAAAAACTAATACTCAGAAACCCTTGTGAAATCCAACCCTCAGTCTAGAATGTTTGCGTGAGGAAAGGGTTTGCTGTTCACTTCATGCAACCATAATTCATTTAGCAACTTTCACAGGTTACTAAAACCCCGTTTTATCAGATGTGGGCCAAGTTAAGACTCCTTTGCTCACACCAGTAGCATTTCTGAGCATCCCCATTTCTGAGCAGCAACTTTTAATCCCCAAGCACAACACTAGTTTGGGAAGACACCAGGCAGTGTTGTGTATCTCTGTGCAGAGAGATAGGTTACTGCTGCAGAAGTTGAGTGCCTAGAGCTTAGATAGTCAGGACAGTGTGTCCAGTATCTTATATGAAGTGGGAATGGGATCTCTGCTGCCTCAGGATGGGCATGCATTTGAGCCCTCTGCAGTGCCTACTGTGCTTGAAGAAGGCTCTGGAATGTTCTTCAGATTCAAAAAGGAAATGAAGGAATGAACTTTGGAGCTGTTAAGCTTTCTGGTGCTCCTAAAACCAGTGAGGGCTTGCCTCCCTGTTGCTGCTCTATTTGCTGCCATTGTTTCCTCCCAGTAAAGGTGGTGCCCAGAGATTTCTTTTGGGAGGGACTGGTCTGCTTCTCAACTGGGTAAGTGGAGAAACTTCAGTTTTTTTCCCTCCACAAACCTTTGAGTGGAGATCTCACAGCTGAGATTTTGAGGGCGAGGAAAAATGATGCCTAGACAGCGTGAGTAGGAGATTGTCAAAAAAGGCACAGAGAGCAGGTCTGTATATCCTCTAACTGGTAAGGCAGAGCAATGGGTTCACAAATCCAAAGAGGTAAGCAAGCAGAAAAATAGGCAGCAGAAGCAGTCAAGAGAATGCTCTGTTGTGCACATCTGCCCCCTCAGAAACTCTGAGCAGCTGTTGTGCAGAGCTGAGTGCATCTTGCCTTGTTCTTGCCTGGATTCTTTTTACTGGTGACTTCAGTTGCCTCTGGAACAAAACTCAGCAATGTGAGGCTGATATTTGCAGGTGTGCTCAGATGTCACCCTGCCTCTATTTATGAAGGAATTTATCTCCTAACACATCTCCAGGTAAAGACCTGGATGCTCTGCTGATGTGGGAGGGGTAGAGCAGCCACAGGCTTGGTTTGAGGCACTCTGTCCCATTGAAGAACATGGCAGGGACTGATGTCTCCTTTGATTCCTACACCAGAAATGCAGCTGGCAAGTTCCATCCCATAAAGAGGATGTTTTCAAGTCCAATGCTGCCAGCATCTACGGTGTCACAGGGTGCCTTTATCACTTCTGAGGACATTGCAAGCTGTGCAGTAAAACGAAGACAAGATGTGCACCTGGTAGTGTGCCCCAGCCTTTTTCAGGATCAGGCCCTATGGGCTATTCCAGCTCTGCTCCCATGGTTATCTCCAAGAGAAGCTGATTTCAGTTTTAGCCAACTGCTCTCTGTAACGGCTTCATTTCAAAAGCCATTTTGAAACATCTGGAAACAGAAGTTTCTTCTTAATAACACTCTAAATGGTGGGATTAAAGATCTTCTCAGTAGCAACTGCAATGAAAACCAACATTCTGAAAAAACACCTCAGGAGAGGTATACTTTTAAGAAAATTCTGCCAATTAAAGTTACCAGAGTAAGGAAAATGTGGTCATGGTTTTGCACTTCAAATATTACCTAATTGGTAGGAGTAAAGTAAGCCTTTAGCAGTGCAGAGTGGCCTTGACAGTTTCATGTCATGTAGGTTTTACATTAGCACCACTGGATTGTGCGATACTGTAAATGAAATGAGATCCCACTTTGATGATCTGTGTGCAATTTCACTTAGCTTTATTGGCAGACTAGAGCCTGGGTTTATCACCTATACATTTCAAGTAATTTGGGGTTGTTATAAGGAGCCAAGGTTATCATCTTGTTTAGTGCTGCAAAGCATGAAACCTATTAAAAACATGACAGGTTTGATTCCCTATGCCTGGCACTAACACACACTCAAAATCATTAGCACAAACCACAGTAAACCACGATATGGAATTCTGATCATTAGAACTGTAGGTCTCCAAGTTCTAACTAAGATCAGGTGACACGAGAATTTCACAGAAAATGTGGTATTTCCGTAACTAAAAGCAATGTGGATTTGGCTTTGTTGTTATAACAATTACATCAGAAAAGGGAAAATAAAGAGTTTAAACAAATATTGTGCCTTGGATGCTGTTCAACTCACCCGGTATGTTTAGGGAATAACCCAGCATCAATGATTTTATAATAATAATAATTTTGCTTTTTTGATTTGACAACTTTACACTTCTCACTTTGCTTTGACTACTTCATTTTTGACATGTGAAACTCTAAACAGCTGCTGCTGCTTCCTGTTTGATAAAGACCAGAGCTTGCTTAGGCAAGAACAGACATCAGAAATGGCACAACAGAGTGGACACATGGAGCTACTGTACATTCTAAAGCCCGTTCAGTGATAGTTGGTTGGCTCCCACATCCACCTGAGCTGGTGTGCCTGCTGTAAAATTAACTCTTCTATGTCCGTGGACACACCTCGGTTTGACATGTCTGAATGCCAAGCCCAACTGCAAACAGCTTCTTCTCAAGGTAAATGCAGGCCAAGAGCTACTGTCTGCACATGTGCTGGGAGGAAAGGGACACGTACAGAAACAGCACCATGGAGGGAACAATTCTGTGTCCACATGTCTCTGGTGCAGGGAATAATCATCCCCAAACTCTCACACTGCAAACAGACCTGAGAGCTCCAGCCCTTGACACTTACGGAAGACAGCAGGGGTTCAGGGAACGAGGATCTGAGTATTTTTCTTAACCAACTGAATGCACATTCTCAGTAAGGGAGGAGGAAAGCGCAATGGCAGTGTGACACTGAATAACACACCGGAAGGGGATCCCTGTGTGTCCCTACTGGACTGGAAGGTTCTGCAGGCCCAGCCAGACATTCAGTACAGTCAGGAGCAGGAGAAAGGAAGCCCAGCAGTAGTCAAAAGTTTGTGAAGTCTCTGAGCACACACCAGAGGTTCGAGGGCAACTGCCAAGACACTGCTACACACCAAAAGCCAAGGGGTTTTGATGGATTCTTTTATTAACTGAAGTTCTGCTCAGAACAGCCCATCTTAGGCTTTCAAAAGGAAAAACTTCATTTTCCCTCCACCTACACCACTACAGCATGTCTGATGCTGTTACTTGTGTCACTCTGAACACATCATCTTCTTTCTAGCTCCAGTACTGTTTGCACACATAAAGTTATCATCCAGAGCAGCCAGCCCAGCCATTAAAAGATTTAAAAAAAATTGAGAAAAGATGAAAAAAAAGTCTTCCATAGGGAAATTTTGTAAATTAGTTGAAAACCATTCTCAAAGAAATGGTTTCTCTCTTAGTAGTCAGCACCTGCTATTCTTTATCCTCTAGACACATGGAAGACATTGCTGCCCTGCAGTCTGCCAAGAAAGCTGTTTAGTAAGTGCATGTTAATGTAGAAACAGAAAATACTGTTGAAACAAACAGAAACAGTAATTTAACGGGCTTCAGACAACATGAGCATCTTACTTATTGAAGACTTTCTTCTCAAGCCGGGAACGAGAAGTGTTCGCCTGCTGCTTCAGGTCTGTCAGATTTGGATATTTTTGCTTCTTCCCTTGCTTCTTCTGTCCTTTTCCATTATTTTTAGAGGAACCAAGATCCAGTCCTGTAGCAGCCTCAACTTCTCTCATGAATTCTGGATCTCTCCACTCTGTTCAAAAGACAAAGTATGGGCTTTGAAACTCCAAACCCAGGGAGGATTTGCAGTTCCTAAGGAACAGGTTGTTGTCACCACTGGGCGAGGGCAGAGTCACTGTGCTCTAAGTTGCATACACAAGGGAAGGGGAGGATAAAGCAGTTGGCTGAAATGACAGACCTTGATGAAAAGGCCCTGCCACTCTGGGGTTAGTATCTATTGGCTGCTGTGAATTAAACTGTTCTGCAGGAAAATTTAAACAAGTTTATCAGCTGTATAGTAGCAAAGTTCCAAGGAAAATATTCCATGTAGGAGAGGTGACATAAACAGAGTGATTATTATTTAGAAACTGAAAATGCCGACAATGTAGCTGATGAACTTATCTCCAGAAATAAATTCTGAATAAGCCTAAAAATAAACTTAAAAAAAAAGCAATATGTCAACTTTTGAGCAGAGCAGGGGTGACAACATTGTGATTTTTTTTGCATTAATAATATTTGCTTTAAAACATGAAATGGAATAAAATTCTTGAATAGGATAACACAACCCTACTTCCATGAGCCCCATTTTGCATATAAAAAAGATACTACTTTCTAAGCATCCCACATTTCCTCAGTTTAATTATATAAATCAAGTTTCTTCTCTTGACAATGGCACAAGTTAATTTATCTAATCAAAAACCTGTTTTACAGTTTTATCTACTACCCTTATTTAACATCTTTGTAGATATAGGAAAAGAAACAGTGCTAAAGGACCGTACAATTTCTTTTATACACCAAGACAGTCACTGAATGTGACAAACACCGGTAACAACATTTCAGGAAGGTCAGAGGCAATGTTCTCACTTAAGAACACGGTGTTAAGGAATACCAGAGCAATTTTCCAAGGAAAAGTTAGATTTAGCCTACTGTCATACACGAAAGCAAGACTGATTAAAATCCAACACACTAAAAAGCACGAGGAAAACGAAGCTGTTCCAAGAGCTGAAGCAGGAGAGGCAAAAAGGGAGAAAATAGAACACGTAAACTTGATAGATCGTAAGACCTCACAGACTTTTTTTTTTTTTTTTTTGAAGTGAAGGAATACAGAATAGCACAATTCAGATACAGCAACGATTAATCCAAGATTAAGGAAAACTGTCTAAACAGTTTATCTCCCAGTAATAAGAAGGCGTCACAGTTTAGGAACCCCGTGAATGGAGCAATTGTTTAAACACAACGAAAAAATGCTGGCATCCAGTAGAGATGAAATGAGCATTTGAGTAAAATGAAGGAGCAATTTAAAAGCTTTTGAGGAAAATCAATAGAATGCCAGGCAAGAGCAGGCTTTTTGAGCATTGATGGGCCCCTAAAGCTCTTCATACATTGTTACGGAGTTTAGCAGCAGGGAAAAGAAAATTACACAGTTTGCAGGGGTAGGCGGGAATCAATACTGTAGTTAGTAAAGAGATGCTATTTCACATCTGAGTGGCCAGCGGCCTGCCTGCACCAGCCTGTCCTGATACCTGTTTGTTAACAAGTCACTAAGGGCTGAAAAACCAGATACTCTTCAGGGTTGACACAAAAAATAGGCACTTAATTTGCTCCTGTGCGCAAACTATTGGAAAAGGATGAACGCTGCAGATTAGCGGGTCAGCGTAATCCCACCGGCTTCACTGTTTCAGGACGGGAGAGCCCAAAGCACCATTTTGTGGACATTAGCTAGACTTTAAAATTTTATACTAAGATTAAAAAAATGCTCCATAATAACAATGACAGTGTTGTCAAAACATAGTCATTATCACATAAACTGTATTACTTTCATGTAACTGTTTCCCCCTTTTAATCACATGGAGATAAAAATAAACCCATCATCCAGTAGGAAACAGATATAGGGAGAATTTTGGTGCAATTTAACTCCACAATTGATCTCCAAATTTTTTTTTTCAATATTTTTCAAACTGTCATCATTAATAAGTGGTGTTGTCAATCATAAGACCATAGGACTGCCTGCACAGTGGGTTCCCACTTGCATATTTTCCATAGCAACACTGCTCAGACTTGCTTCAAGATCTTTTTAACAAAAAAAACCCCCAAACCCAAACATCAATGCAAACCAACCAAACACACCCCTCTAAACCACAAGCCCCAAACAAACAAAAAACCCTTTTCAAAGGTTGATGAAAATCTTATAAAGCAAACATAAAAACAGCGAGGCACAGGAAAAAAAGAAAGCAACAAAAAGCAGTGGGTAAAAGTATTTAGTGACATCTGGTATACGTATGGCTTTAGAAACCGGGAAGGTTTTGTCCAGTAAATTAAGTGCCACAGCTTGTGCAGTATTTCCCCAGCCAGATGGGATGGACCTTTGTGTGACATCTCAGCTTAACAACCGCACTCAATAATGCAATGCCAACACTGGTTTGGGACTAACATACACATCCTTGTGGGCCAGAGGTGGGAAGCCTCTAACAACACCGAGCTGACACTGTAATAAAAATAAATACTATGTCTAGCCCCAAGCAATGGCAATTTCACAGGGAAAAAAAGAATCAATATTTTTCAGTGCAAGTGATTTTTATACCAGAGTATTAGTTTGTAGTTCGAGATTTCAAGTACAGCACCAGTTTAACTTGCTAGTTTTAGCTTGTCATAACTAAGCCGGGAACTTTCCTTTTCAACACAACATCCACACTCCCGCCCTAGTTTCGCTGTGACATTCCAACAGTGTCCATGCTGTTGGCTGGCTGCCAGCTTAAAACACTTACTCTGCCTGGACAGGGATGGAAACTACCTGTGAAAGTAGCACTTTGACACCTGCAAATGCCAGGTGGTGTCCAGTAACTGCTGCACTGGTGTGGTGCTGGAATGGCCAAGCAGAGTCACTCAAAGATGGCCAAACCACAGCATTAAAGGACACTGGCTGGGTCAGTTGTGTGTTTAAATGCACATTCATTCAACATGGACATTTCTGAATACAGATCAACAACTGTTCCTTATGCTCAGAAGAGGTTTTACTGAAGGTTCAGTAGCTTTGTTAATAATATGTATAACTCTGAAACACTGAGTCAGTCAGACCTTAAGTGGGAACTAACTCCTTCAAGGGAGTATTCTACAAGAAATCAAAATGCTAACACTCACGGGTGAGTTTAATTAGAATGCAGAATACTTACCTAGAATAAATAGCTTAAAACAGAGAAAAGTAAGTCCTGCTGAAAGAAGGAAGATTAAAGGAAAGCTTTGAAAACAAATCTGTCCCCTCCAACTATACACTATGTCTTTGCTGGACAGACCCCTCTCTCCTGTCTTCCTTTGCAGTCCATCAACTTCCAGTGCCTTCCTGGTTGCAGTCCCCCAGGTATCTTCTGTCTATCATTAATGAGGTTTAGTTGTACTATTGCAAGAAAGTCTCTTGTTCCCCTTAGAAGTCCTGCCCAGGTACTCCTTGCCTGCTGTTTTTCTCATTCCCTGCACTCCTTACCTAGCAGTCCAAAGCTTCACCCTGCCTAAAAATGCCCAAATAATAACCCTGGGGAAGGATGAGCCTTCCCCTCTGCACCTGAAAGCTGCAGCCAAGATGCAAGGAGAAGGCCATTAATTTTGTTGCCCATCCTCAGCTGGTTAAAATCAAAATCCAGAGTGTTGCACAGTAACATGTAAACAATTAGCACAGTTCTGCTTGCCGCCTTCCTCAAGCCCATCACAAACATCCCTACCAGAACTTCAGAATAGTTATAATGCCAATAAAGCAAAGCCCAAGGTCAGCACTTCTCTAGCTCAGAGGATTTTCTAGCTGCACAGATGCACAGCTTAACAAGGCCAAAAATTATCCTTCTAAAACATAAGTAGTAAGTCGGTAGATATGGGAAATACAGACTATGAGAGATATGAACAGATACAGGAAAAACAAGTTCCCTCATTGTGACAAAACATATCCTCTCCCAGTGTTTGTGGGAACACAATGATCCCAATAATATTACCATTATATTGCATAAATCACCACTGCTAGGGACCAGCAACATTAGAACCATGGAACAGTTACTGTCAAGCATCTCCCAGGGAATAGGTTTAATCATCCTTGATAAACATGTTTCTTAGAGACAACAACTATAACTCCTCTCTCTGAGCAGTGTTGGGAACATCCCAGAAATAATGCACAAATGCAACGTAAACCTTATTCTGTGTACACATGCATCCATATTTATCATATGAGCAAGTATCACTGCAAATGAGCTGCAAATTAAAATCACCTGGAACAGAAATGGGAGAATGTGCTTAGGAGTGAAACAGGTAACAGGTATCTCCCACCTCTGCCTAACACTTTTTTTAATTTTAATTTTTTTAAGATGCTATGCAGACACACACCTGGCTGGGCTGCTTGCTTCTCAAACCTCATCTTTTCTTCTCTGGCTCTGTCCTCTGCGTTCACAGGAACCCCAGAGTCATCCCGAGGAATTATCTTTCCATGGAAAGGGCACTTGAGAAAGAAAGAGATAAAAAAAACCAACAAGAAAACTTTTGAATGAAAAGAAAATGCTTACATTTTATTCATCATAACTTAAAACATTAGAATCCCATAAACATCATGTGTTTAATATGTTCAGAATCTCAAAGAAATTAGGTCTGTTTGATACAAATATCCTATTTCAAGAGACCAGGTAGCACATTCTGTCAAGTCTGGAATTAGGGCACCAATGCTGCATCATTCACACTAATCCCATTTAAATTGTTTCAGCGCATTCAGATCCTTCAATCTCAGATAACACAGGAAAAACAGGGATACTAAAAGTATTTAAGCAAAGTAGTTCTGCTCAACAAAACTCATAATATGAGGCTGTGTAGAATTTAGCTTTCATAAAACTCAATTTGTAAATAAAATTTCTTTGCCCCTCAAACATGGTAAGTTTCTAAAACCAGTTAATATCAAATACGCCCTTAAACGAAGAAAAACTTAAAGCAAAAAAATAACTATTTCTGCCTTACTGGCAGGTACTCATCCATCACAGTAAATAAAATACAAATAACCTATAATGAATGCCAAAAACATTTAAGAGTTCTTTAAATGTTTACAGCTTCTTTACCAAAAGGCTGTTTCTCATATGAAGCAAATATTAACAACGAACTTCTCCAGACGCGATGTTCTTCCACTCCCTTGAGCTACATTTACAATGTGAAATAAACTTTTAAGTGTATGTTTTAAGGAGATCTCCTTCAGATAGCACAGATCTTGGAAGTCCTGTAACTTGATGCCTACCTTAATCCGATCTTGCCTTTCACACAGACTCCCGTCAGGCATTGGTGCCCGACACTTATGTTTCACTGGCTCAAACTTGCCAGCAAATGTTATATATCTAGTTTTCAACATTTCCGTTATCTCTTTATTTTCCACCTCTTCCTCTACTTCGCTGGGTGCCCAAAATCGATGCTCAGATGTAAATCTGGGAAAACAACAAACGAAAATTATCCACAAAGTTGTAAGAAAGCACATAAAGATGCCAGCATCAACCTGTGCTAAACTCACACGTGAAAGGAAGGGAAGCTTTATTAGCGAATTAAAAAACACCTCTATGACTCTACCAGTCTTTCTTATGACTCCTATATTATGAAGATGCTTTCAAAATATCACCAAAGTCTCTCTAGTATTGATTTCCTGTTTAACCTGCTAAGCTATTACAAGTACTTAGCCTTAGTTCATGATCAGACATCCAGAGTCAGTTATCTGATATCTGGATTCAGTGAATAACTTTGTAATTCTGTAGTTAACATTCTTCATAACAAAATACTTTGATGATTAAACACAAGACAGATCAAGGAGAAAACAGCTTGATCTTAACTGTGCTCCTGCAGCAGCAGAGAAGCAGGAGCTGAAATCAGAGTATGCTGCAATCCACCGAGATCAAGGGAAAGAGCAAACAATCAGAGGAGCCTTATACAGAGTTTTTCCTCCAGGTTCTCCCTTACAGTGCCTGTAAATCTGAGAAATTATCAGGGGTTCCTCTAGGAAATTAGGCTAATCCATTGAAAACCTATTTTAAAATTAAACACCTTACCTATATTTACAGATACATATTATATAGGCAAACATACAGAGAAGATCAGTGCCATGTCAGTGGATGTAGAGAGTGGGAAGGAAGGGCAGCAAGGACCCTGGAGTGATGTAGTATTGCCAAATTTTCTAAACAGCATTCACACAATTTCATTTTAGCCACCCTAAACTGCCAATAGTCTGTAAAAAGAAACAGGCAAGCCCAGAGGGCAATTACCCAACTCATGTTAGTTGCTAATCTTAGAAGGCAATGACTGTCCCTATGATTTTAAATGTTTCTTTCTCCTAATCATGAAAAGAAATTAGAGTGACCAGCTTAAACTTAGTTATCTAATTTTAAGATATCTGAAGTTAAACAACAATAATCCCACCCCAAATTTAAGGAAATACGAAGCTAAAGAGGAAAAAAATACAGTTAAACTAAAGAAAACAAAAATCCAGCCTCCATGTCTGCTCCTTATTACAAGCAAAATGGAGCTACCAAATGAAAAATGTCTCAATGAGGACATAAAATTCACAAAGGACACTTTACAATCCCTTTCTTCTACACAGCTCTTCCACTCAATCAGTTCCAGACTTATTTGATAGGATTTTCTCTATCCACATCCAATTCCTCTCAATCATTCATATCCTTGGACGTCATTCCTACTTCTGAGACTTCGCCTTCTGTAGACTGCAGAGCCATACATACAAGATCACTGGCTTCACTAGTCACACCAACCTCAATTCAGCAAAGCACACAAGCCAGTAATTGAAAGAACCACTTTAGAGGGCCTGAAGAGTTTTGATGAATTTTATCTAAGCAAGTTTCCAGCAGATGACAAGGGGTTTAAAAAAAAAAAAAGTGGAGGAAAATACCTGACCTTAGCAACCTACAACATGAACAGGTGCTGGTTTTAGTGCAATAGTTGACCATTTAAAACTATGTGAAGAGATCAGAACTAGGTTAAGAAAGAGATTAAGCAAATTTTGAAGCATCTTTATGATTTGCCAAGTCATCAGAAAAACATTCAACAAGTAGAATCCTTATTAAACAGATTGATTCTATCCAGTAAGTTCTTCATTGAGTACATCTCATTAGTTCCAGATAAATACTAACCTGTATAAACCACTAATAACTTCCTTCTGGTAAATGAGGGGATAAAGGCAAAAGAGTTCCAGGGGAGGTTAATTCAGCATTAAACATAATAATATGTTTCCACAATTTTTCGTTAAACAAAAAGTTTTCAATTACACACTTCTGCAAACTACAGCATGCACCAAAATGAAAAAAAATCCCTATGAGTCTTTCTAATATATCAGTATGACTTTAGTCCAACATTTGAATGGTACAGTATTTTAGCTTCAGGAATTACATGGCAAGACAATGAATAGAAGAATGAAATAAATTTATTATTTGGTTAGTTTAACGCAATGCTGAAAACAAGACTGACCGCTAGCTCTGTGTTACTAACTCTGCAGCCACACAGAGGGGAAAGCAGTCCTAAAAAAAACACCATACAGGATTTTCATGTGCATGGTAGTCTTACACAACCTCTGTAAACTTCTAGTGTCCTCTGGTGGTCTGAGCTCCCCTCCCCCTCTAAATTATCAAATTACAGTTACATGAGAATGAAGAAGCATTTAACAGTTGTGCATGACAACCTTTCCAATCAGGAAATAGTTCTATTGAATAACTTTTCTGTCTCACTTCCCTTAAATATGCATCCAACAAATGTAAAAAACCACTGAAATTATGTTTTACTCTATGTATCATTGATCAGTATTTGGGGGCTGGACTTAAAATAGCCTCATTCCTAAATGATTCATAAATATTGTTGTTTACTACAAGCATATAACATATTTTCTCCCAACATGACTTACAAGCAGGTGAGAGGAGAAAAAAGCAGTGGTAATTCCCAAAGTTTTCTGATTTCTTGTTGTAAGTTAAGCAACATTTTAAAAGGGCAGATAGTTGTTTGAAAAAATGATGCATGTGACAAGTAAAACCTATCTGAAAGACGAATCAGAAGGGGAACAGATAATCAACTAAAACATAAAAAAGATCAATACCTCACTCAACTTATAGAGTGCTCATGATCCAGACAAATAATAGAGGCTTTAATACATGAGGAGGAATAAAAGACAAATAATGGTTAACAAAAATCTGAAAGAAAGACAAGCTACTGGAGAAATGTTGCATTCTTTCAACAAATTTATAATCATCTTAATTCCTAAGATGATGGGAAACTTCTAAAAAAACTGAATAAATGTAAATTCTAAAACCAGATGCTTACAGAGATCCTGAAGCAAGTGCAAAATAGGCTAGTTCAAACAGCCTAGTCAGTCAGTGCTGCCCCACTATCCTGCTCTGCTCCCAAGAGTAAACTAATTTAATTCAAGGAGGAGGGTAGATGAATTTAGAAGGTCCACGCTATCCAAAACACTCTGCTAAGCTGACAGCAGACTCTACACAATACAACACTGTGCTGTATACACTACCCACCCCCCAAAAAAAAGAGAAATATAAAGTACTACTACAGTTTCATAAAGTCATTTTAAGAGTTCTTAAACTAGTTTAATGAGTTGTGTGAGTGAAGGCAGAAGTAGGGAAAATTGTTCAGCCCAAATTTTTGTCGGGCTCACAGTTACTGTCACTTCCTAGGGAAGGTGATGGATCACCATTTACCAGCTAAACAAAACTTCTTCAGAAAATTGTCTTCCTGGTAGCTACATTCTCACTATCAAAATCTTAGTTTATTGTAAATGCTATGACTAAGTAAGTATACTATTAAGGAAGTGAAGCAGAAAGACTTTTCCTCTTCAAATTTAAAAAATTCAAATTCCATACACATCCCATATGTGTTGACTGTTTTCCAGTTTGCTTTTTTTCCCTAAGCATCTTATAGACCCAGTATGTGTGCATATAGAAAAGGTAAAGGAGTTGGCCAATAGCTACCTTAATTTCTCCATAAATATATTTCATATCTGGGGTCAATGGTATTGTGTGTGCAGAGTTACTTAAATTATCTTTACTTAGATTGGCATATCTGTAGTTATAGACTATAAGGTTCAGAAGTGTGCCCTCTATTTTATTGGGAAGCATAAAAATAAAACAGTACAGCACAAAGCAGACAGGCAGTGAAATATGCTTCCGCTTTCACTTATGACTTGAGTAACTCATTTGCAATGTAAAATAAGGCCTTACTACCTTTTTTGGCATTATCACAGACAAATGCTTCTTAAAGCCCTGCTGAAAATCTTAACCATTTCACAGGCTTTGAAGAGCCTACACCACATGAGATGGAACCCAAAGCTTGGAGTGACCGTGGCAAAGCACTGTTATGTATCAAATTGCACCAGTTTTCAGTACTCTAAAAGATATTCGGCATTTTATGCAATCTGGTACAGGGGCAAAGCTTTCCTTTTGTTCCATTCTGCCAACAGTGTCTTAACTGTGTGATCATGGGTTGGTTTTCTCAATTTGTTTTGGTAAGAAAACAAAATAAGTTACAGTAATACCGCTAAGAATATACGAGCTTGATTTGCAACCCAGTCAGTCACTGATTTTTGACTTTGTCAAGCCAGGTATGGTACACACTGATAGTAAAGTTCTGGTGGACTTAAAGGAAACTTATACATAAAGGGAAGACTTTGCATCCCAACTTTCATTTAAAAATACTAAAAGGGCTTTATAACTGACTCCTAGAAACAAGTTCTGATGGATACCTACCAGCTCTTCTCCCCAGCACTGCTGAAGCTTTCCCTAAGTCAGCAACGACTGGTGAAACATAAAACCTTCCCAGACAAGAATGGAAAGTGAAAGATCCAAATTCAAATCCTGTAACTGCCACCTTTTTCTTGTGAGACTGAATAAGCATATCAATTTCCTCGGCTACCTCTCTGTGAAGTCAGGAAAAATACCCCTGACACCTCCCCAGCCTTTCTCCTGCCTTGCCTGCTACTTATTTAGACAGCAAAGTCTCCAGCTGAGGCAATGTCTATCGTGCACTTGGGCAGAGCACTTTGCATAATGAAGTGCCAACTTAAATTGGAGTAACTGATTCCATGCTGCATACATGAAAAGAGCAGAAAAAATGCATGCTTTGAAGCATCAAAGGATATTTAATTACTATCACATCTTCTCAAAAACCTTAACATTTAAAGGTAGAATTTCTGACTTTGTTTATGGGTCCTACAACACAAGGGAAAGGAGAAAAGTAATTATCAAAAGAAATAGCAGTCACCCCACTGCATGACCTCTGAGTACAAGTAAATCTATCTATTTGTTTAATTTGTCTTAAAAGAAAAAGAGCATTACTTGAGAATCTTCCCAGCACTTGGCTGATCCTCTCCCCAGTAGTGAAGATCTAACCCAAAAGGCATGAGGGGAGCTTTAGCTCTTTCTTCCTCTAGTTTTCTTCTCTTACCATCAGGATCTTCCAAGGCTGCTGCCTCAGGAGTTGCAGATTCACTGGAGAAAATTGATGAAAAGTCAACACAGAAAACAGCAATGATCACAACAACTTTTTCTCTGTTTTCATTAGATTTTTCAGATGACCAACACTAATAGTACCTTAGATCTAGGCAGGAGCTACAGATGTGGTACTGGAAATCATTTTTATAAAGATCTTACTATGGTAAATTTATCCCGTGTTTGCATGGCAGTGACACCGACTGCAAAGGCTTTCTTTTGTTGACAAAATTCCACCTTGCAATATACTCACCATGCAACACCACAACAGAATTCATTAGTCTTACTGACAGTCTTAGTCACCGTACTGAAACGCTAAATTTTTAAAGATTAAAAGTCATAATGTACACCTGAATACTTCAAACCCTGGAGTTCTAATGAAGCAAGCCCCTTTCTCAGATTACATTCCAGTTTGCCAGGTTTTGGGTGCCTTTGTGGTCAATGCAGAAGTGTCTTTCTAGAACGTGCCACTAAGTAGGTGACACTCAGTTTTATCCCCAAATCCCAGATAAATGCCAGGCAAGGCTGGACTGCCACCAAAATGTGAACAGGACTGACAACAAATATGAACCAATGTAACACATCTCCAGGTAGCACTGACAGCTTAAGTCTCTGTGAACCAAGAGATGGTTGAAACTAGTTGCTAATTTAGTATTAGGGTATGTTCTGTTTAGCTGCAAACAAAAAATTACCCAAATAAATAGGGATAGGATTTTTTGTTAGCAAAGAAGGGAACAGTGTATTTTCATAAAGGCCATTTACATCAAATAAAAGCTGAAATAATTGGGAAGTAAAAGATTCCTTAAGATCCTGGTTGCAATCATCTGCAAAATCCCAAATGTTAAGCAATGAATGTAACTTCAAATTAAACCCATGACAGCCTTAGCAGCTTGCCTAGTACATGAATGCTTTTCTGTGTGCTGTCGTGACTAATAAACACAAGAGCAAGAGGATTCTACAGGAATTAAAACAAAGATAACCTGGGGTGAGGAGGTGGTAACTTTGGTAGTTTGTCTCTAATAAGTTTCAGTGTGGCAGCTGCACAGGTTGGATCAAGTTCATCTTCATTGCCCTTCAGCTGGGTGCGGGAGCTCAGCAGAGCCGGTCCTGTTGATGTCTTCCCCACTGGAGCTTTTGGAGGTGACTGGGGTTCTAGCCCTGCAAAAAAAATTGATGTTGAGGAGTGATTCACTTCTCCCACCCTCAAAGTGGGACCAAGCAGCCCAGAGCGCTGATTATATGTCTTACTGCTTTCAGTTTGTGTTAGACATCAATCCCACTCTGTGATATTTCTGCCTGCGAAATTTTTCTCATTTTGGAACAGATATATACTGAGTAACTACAGCAAACCAACTTTTACATTTGTATGACATGATATGACAACAAAGAATGATGTTATTTCATTCACCTTGGAAAGAAGGATTTTACAGTACATATTTGTCTAAACTGCAATACTGCCTTCTGTATATAAGTTTCTAGTCTCACATCTGCTTCCTGGTTCATCATTTCTGTACTCAGGATTATATTAAGGTAAAAGAGAAGAAAGGAACTACTGGCACTACTGTTTAACACCTAGAGCCCCAAAAGACATCTAAGAGTAAGAGAAAGCAAAAAAATAAAGCCACACATCCATATCCTCCTGTCTGCTAAGATTAATTCTTTGTGGTGTCTCGGTAAAAAGTCCTGCTGAAACTGTTCCAGCCTAGCAAGGAGAAGCCACATCTGGGTGGGGATTCACTGCAACACAGGACTGATAAGAAGGGGAACCAACATCACCCAGAGCAGCTGGCTGGGAAGCACATCTAGTGAAAAAACAAAGCGTGTGTGAGCAGGCACACCCCTGCTCTTTGATGAATCTCAGCAACCATATTGAGAATGTAAAACAAAACAGCTTTTTCTCCTTCCTGATTTGTTAAGGGGCAGCACCACTGAGTTGAGTTTCAATTCCTAAATATAACTGCAAATGGAATTATCCAGAGAACATTCTTCTTTAACAGATACTAAACCACACAGTTTGCCAAGAGGAAACACCCAAGAGCTGGCAGAAGCAGCAAGTACACTCCCAGAGTGTGCTCTAGAGACAAAAAATGCCCGAGCTACACCTCAGGAACGAGCTCCTCTGCAGGGCAGCACCAGCAGCTTAATTACTGTGGGGTTACTTAATTACTTCATACAGCAAGACTTGAGAGTCAGCCCGGGCTGTAAGGATGCAATTAGATAGGCTGAGCAGTTAGAGACCACTTGCCTCTACCTGCTGAGCTAGAGAAGCAGCACTATTAGCCAGGAGTAGAAACAAGAACTTTTCAGCCAATGACAGCTAAAATTGGAAAGATGAGATCCCTCACACTAATGTAACAGACTGTATTTGTCCCCTCAGAAAGCCTTCTTATACAATAATTTATTACAATGCAAGGTCTCATCCCTCAAAAAAACTCCCTCTAAATTAATACAAGAAAGCCATGGTTTCACAAAACTAAAGCGTTTCGCAAATTATCTCAGCCTTCTTATGAAAAGCAGCCAAAGTTTAACTAACATGTTTTAGCCACTATTTGTCACTTTTAGTCTCTTGGCCAATTATAGCCAGTCTTGAAGCTGCATCCAGAAGTATTCTTGTTTTGATAGTCATTAAATGTATCACAAAATATCAAGTAGTAAAGGCAAAGCTAATGTGAGATCTAAGACCTGCCCTCTGCATGGGAAATTGCAAGACCCATAGTGGCAGGTGGCTTTGGTACCCAAAATATTTTCATTTCACGGAAAAATGTATTTTTCACAAACAAAATAAGAAAAATTCGCCCTGACCCGTCTTTCCACCTTTTAAGGTGCTCCATTAATCCATCCTCACCCTGATTCATTTGAACCACTCATTCCCTTTAGCTTGTGGAGTGCAACCCATGGCATTGCTGACTCAAGTCACAAGTCAAGGTGCTGAGGCATCAACTGTCAAGATCCAACCCCTGGGTACATATGGGTCTACATTTTCCAAGTACCAAGATCAGGAGCTGAGTCCTTGTGCAGGGAATGACATCTCATCCTCGTTTTCCAAAGCTCCAAGCTCAGGGCACTGAGAAGGACGCCCTGACAGCCTTCTGTTTAACCAAGTTCCTGGACTCTCCCCAGAGAGAGCCGACAAACCTAATTCAAAATACACAAAGCTAGAGCCTCTCAGAAGGAGAGGAGAAACAAAAGCAAACATCCAGTTGGATCCAGCTTGTGTGCACGTGTAGCCTTTAAATTTTGTTGCAGATAGCAAACGGTCACTTAAATCATTCCTAGATTTTCTGAACACAACTATCTCCAGAAAAAAGAGAACGCCCCAGAATACTCTCAAGGATGAGGACTCTTCTAACACCATCTGAGATCCCAAGTGTCGCTCCAGTATGGCTTTCTACTGGTAACAACAATGAAGGGAAACATTTTAAGGGCAACATAAGTAATGATGATGGCAGCAGATGGCTTACCTATCTCCTCCAAAACAATGAGGGATGGAAATAGGATCTGGAGAAGGAAAGAGGATGAGAGAGTACCAGCCAAGAGCAGTTAATAAGCTTTCATAGAGACTTCTCTGCCTTCTCTCATTGCTCTCCCATGACAGCTCAACATACTCCTTCTGCTTACCCAGTGTATGACACAGAGAAACATGGACCATTTTAAGAAGATGGCTGAAGTAAGTATACAAGATGCAACCTGGGTGGGATAGTGTTTTCCCAAGTCCATAGAGAGACCAGAGCCAGCTCTGGCAGGCTGATGCATTCCATCTCTCCTAAGAAAAGGCTACTGGAGTATCATGTAGGTACCTCACAGGAGTGAACACGCATCTGAGAGTGGGTATTTCATTAGCACCAGCCTGGCAGCTGTCCCAGAAAGACTTCAGCAAGTACCCAATTGCGCAAACATTCACAGGCAGAAAGGATTGCAGAGAGGACAGAAGGACATTCACTGCAGTCTGAAGCCAGTGTCAAACCCAGCTTTTCCCCAACTTCCTGTTCTGCTCTCTGGAAAACACCCCAAAGCCAAAGCTGCATTCTTAAGGTATCTGCAAAGACAGTGCTGCTGTCCAATGCTTCCCGGGAACTGAAGTTAGCATGAACCGTGATGCAAAGAGGGATCACCCCTTCCTAATTTTTATGTCCTCAGACTGGAGGTTAGAAGCTGCCTCCCAGCTGTAGGCAGCCACAGCCCACCCTTGCTGGCTGGTGATGCTGCTGAGCACCCCTGACACGACTACTCCCTTACTCACTCCTGTAAAAGCTGTGAACACACCACATTCACCGTGATATCTAACTTCCTCCCCAAAGTCAACAAGGCTTTAAAGAACATTGGAAAAAAATAGTTTAAAGGACTGATCTGTGCATTGGAAACAGTCTCAAAATTAGCAGAAGGACCAGGAAAAAGGGAAAATGATAATTAAATATAATAGGATGGATTTAAGCAGAGAAATATCTAGGCTGAATAGCAAAAGAAATGATCTCATTACACTTATTAGGCTGCAGACTTGCTCTTCAAGAGGGATAATGGTGCCTCCACAAAAATGTTCTTTTAAACAGCACTTCATTGAAATAATAATAATGCAGGAATTTTGAATTTACACCTCTGGAAAGGGGGCAGGACAGGGCTCCTTCTCAGCTCTTGTCATAGGCCAGAGAGGGAAAGAGCCTTTCTCAGGTGCTTTGTATCAAAGTGAAGCAGAATTAACCAGAAAGATTGTTATAACCATACTTCAGTATCATCGATATTTGGAAAAGTAAACTCCCTTTTATGACAGAAACAAACAGGCCCTTTGGCATGAACAAGGTTAACTGAGAAGAATATGTCATAGACTGCATCTGCACTGTAGAATTGCTTAGACTGTATTTAGAATTTTAAATAGCTTTTTTCCCTTTTTTTTTTTAAGGAGCCTTTCTGAAAGGCATTATTTAAAGCAACATACTGTTTAAAGCATGTGTACTATTTACAGAGAGTAAAAAGTCAGAAGATACTAGGTTTGTGACTGTCACCACACCTTTTCTCTCATCTTCACAGAAAAACGTGCATACGTATTAAAAGTGCATATGTAATAAAAGAGCTCAGAAAACCCTATTTTTTTCCATTTTTTCCCTATAATGTTTACAGAAAACATGACTGCTTGTTCACTACACTGATTTTGCTGGGGAGGAGGAGGGGAACAGCAGTGACAAGCAGTCAGCAACACACAGAAAAGGCAAGAGAGATAAATGGACAATGTGACATTTAGACAGATAAAATCACATCCAAAAGATCAATATAGGAATTCTTAAGAGTTACAAGAACAAAATATTTTCTCATTGATTTCTTATTTTTAAACCATTAACAGAAAAAAAGCTAAAGGTAAATACACTGCAGCATCAGTAATACCGTCTCCACTGTGGAGTTTTTAAAAAATATTTGTGCATGAAATTAGTTTTTGCAAACAAGATGAAGACAAGAGTCACCATGCAGACAGCCCCAGCTGAATGGTGTCCAATGTCAGGGTGGGGATGCTTTGTTTTGGTTTTAAGATATAGATTAAGTACAGTTTTAAAAGTAAAATTCATTTTAAGAATCGAGCTGTTCAGTGTGATTTATTCAACACAAGTACAGTGCCTGGGTTCAAACTGTTCCAACAGCAGCTCTAAGAAAGAATCATAAAAATGTTTAAATCCCCTTTTTTGTTTAAATTGACCAAATGGCACTTATTTGCCTGAAGCAATAAAGTAGACCATGTTCACAAGATAAATCGATAGAAGGAAAGAGAGAGGCTGGGGTTTCAGCTGAAGTTAGGCTGCTGAATGCTGACATTATTGATTTTAGCTAGTTCAGCTGGCCTTGTAATTAAAATGTAAATTTGAGAAAGAGATTATGTCCTGACAGAAATGGTGGGATTAGGGGGAGATAAAAGCCCCTCAGTGAAAATTCAGAGAAAGAGCAAGCACAGGTTTCCTCAGCTGTGTGGATTTAGACGAAATCTAGCTACTTCAGATTCACTTAAGTTTAATTGAAAAAACGGAGATAGAATATAAACAGGTATTATGGACTTCAACTTTCCAGAAAAAAAATTGAATAATTTCTGTTTCCCATTTGTTGAATCTTAGTCAAGCCAGGAGTATGTGATTTATATTAGCACAGACACTCTCCAAGATTGCCAGGAAAATCCAGCAGTTCAGGTACAATATTTACCCACTTACTCTATTGTGCTCCCAATGAAAATGCCTTCCTGTATTTTACTCAGAAGCACAATAAGCTTTACTCTTAAGTGAACAGGACTTTGCAAAGCTTCCTTCATATGGACTTGAAGACCAGAGGATGCCGAAATGCCTGAAGTGGCTTTAGCAAATATTCTCACAGAGCACATAAGCTGTGCGTGCACTCAGAGCAACTTCTCACATGGACAACTGCACATTTTAATATTTCTGTATAAATTACACTACTTTTAAAAGTTTTCAAGGGTCCTTTACAAGCAGAGATTGTAAAAAAACAACAAAAAAAAGTCCTCTTTGCCTTTGAATGCAGCTGTGCTCATTTATATTTATGTAAAATCTTGGAACTCCTCTTTGGAAATTCAAATTAAAGAACAAAGATAACTATGTTAGTTAATGAGCAAAGTTAATTAACATTACATAAATACTTTCTTTGGCCTACTGGAACTACAGAATATATTCTGTTGTTCTGTTACTTCTCATTAATTAACCCTATTTAATACTGTTTTACAATCATAGTTAATAACCAGAAAAAACCCAAAGATGCAGAGTTTATACTAAACCCTTTCTACACCTTACACCCTGATGTCTTAAACTTCTTGCTTATCATTTTGCAGCCCCTGGCCATTGCACAGTTCCTCTGAGGCATTCTACTATCACAAACCACTCGAAAGTATGTCAACATATTGTGCACTGACTATTAATTTCCAAGAACTTTAGTAGAACTCAAGTATATCCCATGTCCTGTTAGATTTTGTGGAACCTTATTTACATAGAAGGACCTCACCTGAGAGTGAGGAAAGTTTGCATGATCAGTGGATTAGGATGGATCAGAAGAAATATATACGGTCAACACTTCTACATGGATGTAGAAGTATTTTGTTCGAAGTGCTAATCATGTTTTTTTTTCATAAATATTAAAAGTTATCTTCATTCCAAATACTGTATCACAATAATTTTTACTCATTTATTGTCCTAAGTATAGCTAGGTCTTCACAGGCCTCAAACTGCACCAAGGGAGGTTCAGGTTGGATATTGGGAAATACTTCTTCACTGAAAGAGTAGTTAAGCATTGGAACAGGTTCCTCAGGGAAGTGGTGGAATCACCATCCCTGGAAGTGTCTAAAAAACAAGCAGACATGGCACTTTGTGATATGCTTCAGCAGGCATGGTGGTACTCGGTCAAAGGTTGGACTTGTTGATTCTAGAGGTCTTTTCCCATCTAATGATGATTCTATGATTCAATATAGAACGTGTGTTTGTCCATATACAGACATATTCAAAGTATGCAAGCATAATGAGGCAGTCTCACTTGTAAACTTACAATTAAATACTTCTAATGTTGTATATGCTAAGAATATTGACACCACACATTTGATTTACATCATGTAACAACTATGTTCAGTTTTTTTTTTTTAAGGATTCATAGTAACATTAATAGAAATCTTATTTTAAATACTAGACTATTTTCTAGGGAGAGAAACACAACTGTGTGTTACTTGCATTTTCCAAATTTAGGAAAAAAGAGCCCAAATTTCAAAGGGCAGTGAAAGGTAAGTGGGAACTTCTGCCTGTCCTTTCCCCTGGAAAATAGGATTTGCTTTTTCCCCTGGATAATATGATTTGCCTTTTCCCCTTAAAGAAGTCAAGTAATACCCTTATTTAGCCTAGACAGTGTAATTCTAAGTCTCAAATTCAGCTTCTGAGAACAGTGCTTCATCCACTCTGAAGTCTGCAGGTTTGTTTTTGCTGTGGTCTCCACTGAGCTGTTTCTCCATGTAAAATTGTTCTCCATGTTCTTCACATGCAGGAAGAATCCTCTCAGGAAGTTCCTGAGGTATGGAGCCCAGACAAATCAAACCTGACTGAAAAGCTATTAGACATTTAGAACAGAACCCAGACAAACTGAGAAATCACTATAGTAAGCAAGGAAAAAGCTTAAGTATAATTTTTATAACTTCCATTTAGGCACCACCTGCTTGTCTGTTTAGTGATTTAACAGTCAGTAAAACCTCAGCAAGTTCATTCCCAAATAATAATGTCATAAAAAACATTTGTTTTCTTTACAGCTAAGCAGGGCACCATGGTTTGGTTAATCATGGTGAGACACATTTTTATGGCCAATAGCTGGTGAAAGCAATAGGCCAGACTGCTCTTCAGACTTACACCCCACCCCAAATAAACCACCCTACCTTGTGTCTGAAATACAGGTACCTGTCAGCAACAGAAGCTGCTGTACTGACCCCACACTCGGCTTCTCTTACGTGCACTGAGTCACCCTTGAGTCAAGTCTACTTCATGATCACTGCCATGATAATCAGAATCTCTCCTGAGGAAGCCTGGACTCCCTTCCATTTTAAAAGCTATTAAAAAACGAATTTTAGAAAGTTTTTCAAATGTGCCTACCACTGGGGCAATCCTAATAACAGAAAACTTAACAAAGTATTTCCCTAAAAACACATTAAGCACTGAAAACAGGTCTTCCACTGAGTATGTCAGAGATGCCTAGGTGATGTAGTCAGGGATGTAAAATCAACACTTAGGATTTGTGCTTTTTCCCTGTGATTTCCAGAAGATTTTTCTGTGTATTATTAAAAAGAACCAAAACCCCGCAATGGAATAGAGGAAAACATAACTGTAAAATCAAGAGATAATAATTTTGTTTCAACTAAATCTGTTAGATGCCTTTATGAAGGAAAAAAGACCAATATGAAAGTTATAATTTCTTCACAGGCCAGAATAGGTGGGATCTGTTTTGCTTGATCAGCACTTGCATATGTGGTTTTTGTTTGTTTGTTGTTTGCTTTTTTTAATGGAAGAAAAACCATGTAGATATAGGATAAAAGAGCACATTAACATTGTACTCAGTAACTAAACCCACTGTTTTCCTAATTCCTACATCAAAAATGAAGGAGAAAAATAGAGCCAAGAAAGAGTGAGCACAGTGCAGCTCACAGCAATAGCTGTGTATGTCAGATGACATTCCTGGCTTCAGGGCCCTTGTTCTCAGCATGACACAGACAGAACATTTGTATTTGACCACACAAACTAAGACATTTAAAAGCATTTAGGAAAACTTTTCTGGAGGGAGTAAAAGAACCAGATGCCAATAAGTTAGTAATAAATTTTCCTTTTTTTCTTTTTTTTCATTTGTAATGATGATTCTATGATGCTCCACATTTCTGAGGCTGCTTTGTTTTAATCACTGTGTCCTCTGCATGTCTTGGCAGATGCCCGTCAAGAGAATAAAATTTTTAAAACCAGTATGTATGCTGCTGCTTAGGTACAGATCAGAGTATACCTAGTCCATACAAACAAGTACATTTTCTGAATAAATGCACCAAAATGCACGACTTTTACTGCTTCAAATCAAAAAATTCAATCGTGCACCAGTCTACACAGTATTGTATTGTCATTTCTAATACAGGCTTTTTCATCTTCTGAGAAGATTCAAAAGCTATAAAACCCCATACCCTTAATGAATGGTCGCCATTGCAAGTTTATTTATATCTCTAAAACGCCCAGTGAGAGCTGCAATAGAATACCTTCTGTGGTCCAAAGCACTCCCAATTCTATGTAAAGAACCAGGTGACGACTTTTCTACTAAGGAAATAGTGGGTTTGTACACATTATTAATTCAATTGGGGTATAAGTCTTCTTTCTTATGTTGCTATGGTTTTTCATAGTAACAACAACAACAACAAAAAAAACCCACAGAGAAAAGTATGACTCAAAAACCATCAGATTAGGAAAGGCAGCGTGGGGACATCTAACCCACAAAAGCACATCACTCTGTGACGAGGAAGAATTTCTGAAATGGATAGAACTAACCCTTGGGATTTTAGAACTGCAGCTTTGATCCCAATATGAAAGAAGTCTCAAGCAGTCTTTAAGATGCAACATGAACCACTGAAGTAGCTCTCAGGGACCTAAGAACATTCTGGCTTAAGGCTCAAGTACAAGAGAAATAATCTGTTTAATTACATTTGAAATAATGGTTTGTGTTCTCAACTGCACAGTCATTCCTCACAGAATTCAGGATAAGGATGAAACTTGATAACCAACAGACTGCTTCCATGCTAATATTCCCAAGTCAGATGGTTTCCTTGTGTTACCACTTGTAAAAGAGCAATAGGACTTCCCTGTCCTCAGAGCCTTATTGCACAAGTAAGTTTGTGAATGCTTGTACTGGGACACAAACAAGAACTATCAACTGAGGTGGGTGCAGGAAGGAATCTCTTATCCTGGCATCAGCACCAAATTCTGTCAATGGCACAGGAGCTGCACAGTTCCATCCTTCCCTCATCCACCTTTAGGGTTTTATCCAATGCAACTTCCACCTGATCAGCAAAGGCTGGAACGTGGAAAATCTCCAGTGGAGATTCCTAAAGTTTTCCTTTAAATGTCCTTGATTCTCCAGGGCTTAGCAATAGCAGCCACACAAGGGCAGCAGAAATCAGCAACATCAGCACCGAGAACAAGACCCACCTTAAGAAAATCATTTTCAGTGTTGTTTCTTTCTCAGCCCAATACTCCTCCTCAGCAACACAATGTATTTAAAGTGGCCCTGTGGTCCCACAGGAGGGCTAGTCTCTTGTCTTTTGCAGACATCAGGTGCAAGTGTAAATAAGGATTATACAAATGGGAGGTCGTTAAAAGTCTGGTAATGCTAATTTGGCATGACACCCCTAATGGGTTATATCTTCACACTCCAGTTATCTAATCACCTAAATTCTTTTAACAAATTTACATTTCATTTTATACACGGAGATTCAAATTGACTTGCTCGATTCTCCCTCCACCCAAACCGTACCCGTGCTCAGTTCATTCACATACTTAATATCCTCATCAATTTTGAGATCATCATCATCAAGCACATATACAAACAGATAATACAAATGCGCACGTCTATATAGTTGTGTATAAAACTTCCCTTGTCTCTAAATATCTTTTAATTTTTTACAAGCTTCTCAGATCTCAGGAGAACCACAAAAACACGTATGTATCACCAGAAATAGCGTCTCAGCTTCAAATTTACCTTGTTGGTAGGGTAATTCCATTTTCCTAAGAGAAGTGACAGGGAATAAAGTGACTTTTAAACCAATAATTTACATGTCACGTTTCAATCCGTTTCCACAGTCATGTTTTACAACTTTGTTTTCCTGTTTAATATAAAAAGTTGATCTGGTTTACTCAGGAAAAGTAGCAACGAAAGGAAAAAAAAAGCTTTCAACCGTTCACACCTTCCACGTAACACTGGGATTTTATTTTAGATGGAAGGCTTAACGTTCCAGTTAAAAACATCCCACTTGCACTGACTTTCATTTTCTAAGCTCAAAGTGCTCATGCACTAGCTGTGAACTGAAGAAATGTAGCAAAACCCCACCTGAATCACATTTAGATCAAGGTAAAGTCACTGCTGTGATCACTGCACTTGCTCATGGAACCAAAAGGCACGTGGCCTAACACAGCCAGCTGCTGATGAGAACATGCTGCTATAAAATCAATATATTATTGTGTATTTTAATATGATAATTCACTTTCCTAAACAAAGTGTGTCAAAGGGATGCTTATTTTGGTTTTGCATATTAAAAACGATGCAGAAGAGAACCCAATAGAGCAAATTTGCCTCGTGCCGACCTGAAGCAATCACAGAGAAGTCGGTTGGTTTATGCAATAGTTATATATTGGCCTGTGAGGTAGATTTTTGAACTAGTAACTCACCAGTTTGTCCAAGAAAGCGCTTAAGTACACAAAGACAGAAGAAAGCATGTGCTTAAAAGATTGCCTGAATTATTTTCAGGAATTCTGAGTTGTTTTAAGACCCTTTTCTGAACTGGGAACTTATGTAATAACTTTAATGGCAGCGAGTAAAGCTGAATGACTTCAGAAACATCAGGAATGATCAATCCCTTCAAAATGTTATTTTCAACAAACACACCAGGTAAAGAACAGCCAAGTGTGACCATTAGCTCCTACATAACTACATGTATACAAAGTGAGAGATTTTGTTTCCTGATTGATTGGCTGCTGCACTATAATGTATTTTCCTATCAGCAACTGTTTAAATACAAAATGGGAATTTCTTAATCCATTTTATATAGATTTTTATATATATATACACTTACATAGCCTTTAGTAGATAGCAGGCTTGTTCTTCTATCCTTTTCCATGAGGAGGGATTCAAATAGCAGCCAAATATTGTGTTTGGGTGATAAAAAGGGTGGTAAACCACTTTTTTTTTTTTAAAATGTGTGTCCACAAGGAAGACGGGATAAAAAGGAAGAGGTGAATACATTTCACTTCCAGAGGAAGCTGACAAGTACAAACAGAACTTCTGCAGGTTAGAATTCTTTAGGCTGCTCCTAAAGATATGGAAAATGAGTTCCAGTGCCTGGAAGTATTACAAAAATACCAGTTTTGGCACAAGGAATACTGCCAAAGGAAGGGGAAAAAAAACAATGAAGAACCATGGCTATACAAATAACTAACCTCATTTGTTCATTCATTTACTATCACTACCAATGCTTTGGACTCTTTCATCAGTCTCACATATATAACAAGCTTTTCACAATGGTCTGGGAGGCTGCTGTCTTTCTTTTCCATTAATGTTCCTTTTCTCAAAGTCCCACTGTTAGCAATAAGCAGAATTTACTCAGTATTTATTGCAAGACTGACATAGTTGGGATAACCAACACACACTGGTATAATTCTATCAAAATATAATATTTTTTTCCATGAACAAAAAAAATAAAAGGATGTCCAGTTCCCAAATTTGTGTCCTACAGGTCTCCACCACTGTTCTGTGTTCACACACATCTACTTCCCATTTCATTATCTCAATACTCCCAATTCCACTTCATCTTCCTCAGCTCTTGGCTGGAAAAGGAGGTGCCTGCAGGCTGTTTAAAGCAACACCTATTCCAAGAGCCACACCAAGCCTCATTGCAGCTCCCTGCTCAAGGTACCAGTCTAATTCCCAGTCCTCTAAGAATCTGTAGTTGAAAATTTCCAACTTTTTCAAAGGCACGGAGGAAGAGAGTCACCTGCCTCCTTCAAGCAAACTGGAACCAGCCACTTGGACTTGCTGCAAGTCCCCTTCAGCAGGGAACACAGACAATCAAGGCAGGCCTTACTTCCCAGGGTATCCTGGTAGGTTAAGTCTAGGTGGGGTAGATGGACTGAGGCACAAGCAGGACTTCACATCTGGAGAGACCCTTGAGCTGACCCCAGTAACCACAGCTTATTATTACTAATCACCTTTCACTGTCTGTAGCCAAATTTGATGGCAGGAGACAGTAAAAAAGTCACTTGAGCTACATAATCTTGGGTTTACACAGACACACCCCCCTTTTTTCAGCAAAAAGAAACATTGGACTTGTACAGGTAACAGCTGCAGCCTTGACTTTCAAGATGAAAACTGCAGATAAATGAAAAATGAGCATCAATAGGACTGAAAAAAGCACAGCACAGCACAAATCTTACACAAATACTCACAGAGGAGCAAAGAAGCAAGACACTTCTTACAGTGGCCAAGATTTTTAACTTCTGTGTGATGGCAGCTACCCTTTCCTTCTCTACAATCTACTGAAATCTTATGAGTCTTAGAGTACACAGTGCTACACAGAGGCAAAGCTGCAGAGACTTCCTGAGTGAGATGTACAAAGGACGAGGAGTAATGCACCAAAACTGAATTATTTAAGATGAACCTTATTCAGTAACCCCCCTCTCAATTTAACAAAAACACACCAGAAGTATACCTCTGTTTAAAAATTACCTACTTAAAACACACAAATGAAAAGAGGCACCTTGCAGAGCTGTAAGTTGGCCACTCTATGGGAGGAAGTGGCTCCAACTGCTACTAATGCAGGTGGTGGAACAGAACCCTCTCCCACCTCACCAGACTGTCACCAGCATTTCCAACATTCCAGCTCATTTACAGCTTTACTTTGCAGTCCCTTCACTCCCAGTATGTGTTTTGCACACTTAAAAGCACACAGAGAGCTGCCTCTGGCTCTTAACTCCAGTGGAACAGGATGGAGTGAAATAAGCTGCTGGTCTCAGTCGCTCCTGCTCCTAGAAAGTGTTTGTTTATCTGGAGCCAATTGCTGTTCCTGTGTCCATGTAATGACTTCCTCAGAGCAGGCAGAGATTACCCACGCCACTGATCACTTTATTACTTCAGAATGGCTGCTTATTTACTTTAGTGCAGCAGCAACATGCAGGGATAAAGCTTGTCACAGCTGGGAAAACTCACCGTATTCCTTACGCAGGTGGTCTGGAATGTGGGGCTCATAACCTTCCTTCTCAGGGACCTCCACAAAGTCATCTTCATCCTCGTCATCATCATCATCGTCGTCGGAGGCTTTCATCTGCAGAGATATTTTTGTTGGGTTTTTTTCCTTTTTTTTTTTTTGTAAATGTGAAGATTGCTTTTCATTTCCCTTCACACTGAAAATATTTTGCAGACGTCTTGATAGCCCTGCTGAGACTGCTCTATGTCAAACCTGTTTCCCTAATTATGCATTTAATCTTTATCTAAGATTAGGCCTTTGCTTAACATTTTATCTCTAAAGCCATACTCTCTCCTAGGGGATTCTTTGAAGCCCCTTTTATCCATTAGAACACACACAGTCGGTGAAGTCTGAGAAAGTGTGAAGCTATGAAATAGACCAAAAAATCTTAAAACAACATCAAGATTTTGATTTAATGAGCAAATTATAGCCTTACCTCTTCTCCTTTGGATGATTTTGCTCATTTAGCAGCACCCAAATAGTCTGTGGCATGTTAAATGGTATTGCAAACTGTTTAAGAGCTCAAAATCAGAGCAGGCAAACAGGAGGGGAGGCTGATGAACTGGCAAATTAATACTGACCCAAGTAGGAATATTCAGATCTGTATACTTTAGTGGTTCACTGTGTTGCTTCACAACAGCACTAAAAATAACTAGAAACATTAATTTCTTAGCTAATTTGGTACATCCCAACCATTCACACCATTAGACTGCACGCACTGCTATGGTTAAGATCAACAAAACAGGATTTTTTTTTTTTTTAAATGTGCATTTGGTCTGTCTTGCAGCCTGAAACTGAGTATCTACAAGTAGCTGGAAAAAAAAATGCAGTTCCTACCAACTAACCAGGGTAATTCATTCACATAAGTGGTTTCCTATATCTCATTTCATCCAGCTACTACTGTATATATACCAGCAAATCTCTACATTTTTCCTAAGCTTGTTCCATACCTGAACACGATTTTTTCTTCTAAATCACACATAAGCTGAAAGAATCTGTGCCACCAGACACAGCCTGTACTATCAGAGCTTTAAAACAAGCAAATGCCAGCTACCCTAAAAAGGCAGCAATAATGGAGGCTTTACACCTCATTTCATTTGCCCACCTTCAGAGTCCCCTAATTCCCAACAACAACATAATTAGCACTTTGTTGTATGTTTCCTATGTGATTTTAAAATTCTAGGAAATAATAAGGGGTGTCCACTAAATCCAACCTTAGCACAGGCTATCACTTTTTTCCACATCATTGCAGCAACCCAAAGCCACAGATAAGAAATAGCATCATTTTCAGTATTTTCAACTGTGTTCTTTACTCCTCTTAGTGCACCTGACTTCTGTTGATATTCATATCAACTCCTCTTTGCTACAAGCACCAGAGGATACTGCAGGTTTTGCCTGAAGCAGAATTTTCCCAATTTAATGCACTACTCTAATCTTGTGTCACAGCTGAGTTCCTTTAAATCATACATACACTCTGAAGCCAAAAACCTAGAAACCAATCTCCATTGGTAGTAGCAAAATGTAGTTAAAAATTTAAAATAAATAACTTTTTTTTTTAAATTAGGGGTTTTTTTGGTCAGTATTATTTGTAAGCTAGAATGAATTAATTTTTAATACAGAATGTTAATTGGTATTAATACACATTGATACACATTAACACATAATGAATGGAGGTACCAATTAGAAGTAAGATTCTCCCGTGTTTAAAAAGTTACTTTGATTTAAGAAAGCTGCAGTTCCAATGAAAAAAGGAAGAGAAAAAAGAAGATTTACTGTCCTGAAGACTAGAGATGATTTACTATTTCATTCTTACCAGAGAACACCTAATTAGTGTTCATTGTAAAATAAAGACTCGTCATCATGTTTGAGAGTACCCTGCTGCCAAAGACAGGTAAGAGCCACAACTCAGTCTCTTCAGCACAATTACCCCTACCTCGAGAGCTGCCAACATCCAGGCTGTCCTGGAGGATCCTGCACCCAGGATTACTTTCTGTTTCCCATTGCAATTATTTTTCCTCATCTAAAAGCAACCAGCAATTCAGACCGTACCTGGCCAAGACGGACGGACACTGAGCCAAAACAAGAGTTCTAACCAAAGAGAGGGTCAAATGTTCTGCCACCAATCACAGACTCTCAAAGCCACCAGACTCAAAGGCAGAACATCTGTGTTAAACTACAATTTTCAGAAGACCTTCCCAATGGCCT
Source organism: Cephalopterus ornatus (assembly GCA_013396775.1). Taxonomy (NCBI): domain Eukaryota; kingdom Metazoa; phylum Chordata; class Aves; order Passeriformes; family Cotingidae; genus Cephalopterus; species Cephalopterus ornatus. The sequence goes on along the minus strand of VZRE01007706.1, from coordinate 87,988 downwards.
TTAGAAAGAAAAAAATCATCAGGCTTTGTACTGCAGAAGAGAAGAGGGATGAAGATTGAAGAGAAGTTTGGTTGGGTTTTGGTTTTGATATTCTGCTGGTGCTGTCATCCCCTTTTCATCTACTAGGGACAAATTAATTAAATTCAGAAATAACCTCCACTCCTATTTTGCCACAAGCTGGACAACATCATATTTTCCACACTCAGGTTCCATTTCTCATCTAGCTGTCAAAAAAAAGATTTCACCAAGCTAAAACTCGTCATAGATTATCTTGGTCTACAGCTTTGTGCCCTAACGTACAAGCTGATCAACTTTCACATCATAAAACAGGGAAAGTAAATTCAGTGTGTTTCCACAGTTTTTACTCAGCAGTCTATAAACAAATAAACAGCAACAGGTTTAAGGAACTGAGAAATAGTGTCAAGAGAAAGAAAACTCAGTTCTGACTGATCATTTAACTTAAATTGCCAGATTATACCTAAAGTAGCTGGGATATAATTATAATACCAGTATTTCCTTGCATGTCATATCTGAGAGGACTAGAGGGAATGCTGGGTACTATCTTTAATTGAAATTTCCCCAGATTTGTTCACATGTCACTTGAGGCAGGTATCTCTCCTTACAGTAATACACTAAAATTCAGTGCCTTCTCTAATCCCCAACCTGAAAACTGCATTAGAAGCAACTCTGCTGCATAACCTGCATGGCCTAAAACTTTAAAGCACGTGAAAAGCCTGACAGAGAAAAGGCATAATCAGATGCAAATTCACTTTGTTTAGGTACAATCCATGAACTGTGCATTCAAGTACTATAGAAAACATTAATCATAGGAAACTGTAATTTTTGTTATCAGTCTAACACTAATCAAAAGGGAAACCTGTCACTACCGCTGACCTGTGAAACGTCCCAATTATACTCTTCGGAAATGACAGGAGCACTTAACTTCCTCACTGAGTAAATGACGACGATCAATCAAGTTTGAATAACAATGAGCCACGGAGCTGAAAATTATTTTTTGTATAGAATCTACCCAGGAATTTATGAAAGGTGAAAAGCAACCCAAGGTTTTAGGGGCATTATGGCTTTCAGCTAGTGCAGCACATATCAAACACTAAACAGAATTTATGTGTTTTAATTTTCTAAAAGGTAGATGTGGACTTGGTGCTACAATGCATAACATATAATGCCAGATTTTAAATATGGGGGTCATTTTCATAAAATATTATGCGTATTGTTCACACCCTTGAATTTCCCTGGGGTCTTCTATTAAATTTAGATTTCCTGTAAAAAAAATTAACTGCTTAGCTAACTATCAGGAATTAAGCCCCCTTTTCCCTTCAAACAGACATAAAGTCTTTACCTTGATAAAATCTTCAACCAGACGAATAAGTTATCTTTTTACTTTAAAATATTAAAGTTGTCCCTGGTGGAAATTCAAGAAGTTGCATAGTAGGATTGGGTAGTTACATCTCAATTTACTTCATTCCACTGGTACTTCATCAGCACCATCCCATTTATGCTGGTTTGTTCCATTCCCTTTCTACAGAAAGCAGGAGAGCTCATGGGCAACACACTTACTCAGGAAAGTATCTTTTTTCTTTTTTTTTAAATTCCACTTTTCAAGCATGAGGAAAGCTCCAAAGCAACCTCTACAGATGCAGTATGAAAGCTCAACCACTTAGAATCTACACTTCCACTACAGGTAAACTTTTTCAGTCAATTAAAAAAACCAAACCAAACCAAACCAAACAATCTGCCATTAAATCAGAAGAAATAGATATTTAAGACAATATTTTAAATGGAAGAATTAGTGAATTATAATCCTTCAGGAATGAGTGGTTAGGTACTTGCAAACAAGAAAAAGGAGATTAGGACAAAAACAAGCAATATGCCATTTCTAGTGTGCCATGTCTGGAGGAAGTAAAGTGTAAGTGCAAGTGATAAATACCTCAACGTAAAGCTTTCCTTGTAGTGTACAGAATTAAACACCTCTAAGATAAGTAGCCGTGCAACTGCTTGTTTCTCAAACACCTGCCAAAGAACATGGGAAAAAAAAAAGGTCCTGGTTTCAAATCCATTCTAATTATCAGGTGATAGGAGGAAAGTCACTAAAGCAGGCCGTTAGTCTTGTCAGAGATGGGAGGGTGAACCTCTGTCACTAGAGAATGGACCCCCTGAAGGCAGACCAGATTCCCAGAGATCAGTGGCTACTTGCACCACCATTGCTCTTCAAGTTGCATGGAGAAGGAATTTTTTTTTCCTGTTAATCTGCTCTAAAATATAGAAAATTATTTATTTATTAATTTATCTAATTAATGGAATAATTTGAAAATTATTATCGGTGTTGGTTGTTTTTTGGTTTTTTTTTTTTGGTTTTTTTTTTCACTTGGTAGTGTTCCTGACTAGATATCTCACAGTGAGAGGAAATAGGGTTTAACTAGGCAATTTCCAGATTCTTGAGCTGAACTTACTTACATAGGGCAATATAGTTTTAAAAAAATACAGAGAATACACATTGCATGACTTTCACTGTAATCACTTAAAACATCATCTCCGTTCTCCTGATTTTTGCTAAAAACTTAAAACACTGCTGACTAGATCAAGCCATTTACTCCCTAAACTCACTAAAAAAAAAAAACAACTTGGAAAAGCAGATGTTTCCTTATTACTAGAATTCCTGGAAATACACACTGGGTGCCAGCAGAAATGCAATCGTCTCTTTTACTTTGGAGTCAACGCTCCAACAGCCTCCGGCTGTGAGTGCGGCTCAGGGCAACCACAGCTCCAGTTAAAGGCCTCCTTCATCCATCCCAACCAGGAATAAACGCGAAAAAAAAGCCTCCATCCACCACACGACACTTGGAAAGACGTGAAGAAAAGCCTTTGGCCTCTTTTCTCACTTTTATACAAATTGACTGCTACGTTCTGTTACGAGGATTTAAAAACCCGGGTCTCTGCAATCGTAATTAAAGCAAGCAATAAAATGACTGAAATATACAATGCAATCAGTTTATAGAGTAGATGTACAGCCTTTACTAATTATTGTAGAAAAAGAAGGAAAAGATAGCACATGAAGAAGTCATATCTACTTACTGAAACACCACCCACAAACTACAGCTGGGACCATTAAATAAATTTTGCATGGTCTAATTAACTTGGTTTGCAATCTCAATTACTTTTCACCCAAGAAATCACTTTTGCTCAGTTTTATGTGTGCCTGTTTCCTTTTTTTAAAAAAAAAAATGATGTAAGGCATCCTCAGACAAGTGAACTCTAAACTTCATTTGTCTTTCAGCAGGCTTGATGGCTATGCATTTAAAAACCCATTCTATCTTATAAACTAAAAATTAAATGTACTCAGCTGTGATGGTCGTCATTGCATCTGCTATTTATATGCTAATACCCTCACTGAAAGATCTTGCAAATTATTCCACCATGCCAATATCTCATGTGCATCTACTCAAAACCAACTAAATATTTTTCTAGAAGATTTTGGTTAGAGAACCAGAATATTTATTGCCGTAGAACCTAGTTAGAGGGGCAATCTTAAGCACATACATTTTTTTTTATTCAACCTCAACACAAAACATACTGCAGTCACGTTAAATGAAACTTGGGGACATTCTATGTAAGAAAACAGTGACTGGGGTGAAAATAATTTCTTCAGTGCCAGCAATAGAAACTGAATAGTCAAACAGTGTATCTTACATGTAAAGACAAGTTCCTCCTTTTCCATTCCTTTAAATATAATCATCCAACACAGGATGATGTGGAAATAAATGCTGACATTTGCATAGATTTTAGAACCATGCTTGAGTTTTCCTGTGTGCAACAGAAGGAAAAACACAAACTATTAACAGAGCTGTATTTATAGGGACCTCCCACAACTCTCCCTCCCCTTCACTCCGTGATCCGAGCATAAATTCAAACCTCGACAACTGCAAATTAGATATGTGGTCCAGGCAAAGCACATTTTATGTTTACCCGTAAAAGTATCACCATTCATTCTATTTGTAGTTGCTCAACAGCACACAGGCTTCTTGGCCAGGCTGACTTTTATTGAGGTATGCACTTTTCACATTATTTCCTGATTTCCAGAAGTTAGTAAAAATGCTTAAAGGGTTCCAGCCCAACACTTAGGCCAAGCACAACGCTGGAGAACGAGCAAACCTTGCTCCAAATTGCTTTAGCAATATAACAACTACCCAGTGAATCAGTTTTTTACTAAAGCAGTGCGCACGAACCAGAGTTTGTGACTATTTTCACAGTTCTTACTCAAGGCTTACTCAAGACTTTGTGCCAAAGCCCTCTCTTGTATCAGTCTGTGTTAGCAGCTCCTGCATCTCTGGACCCTGGCAGGCTCAAGGACCCAGATAAGCTGAGGAGGGATTTCTATAAAAAGCAGAAAAGTTTTACTCAAAAAGGTAGGTTCCAAGGTGCAACAGTTCAAAAAAACTTCCATCTTGGTGAATCACTGTTCAAAGGAAATTGGTATGTCCAGGGTACCCACTGGACCACTATGTGCACTTAGAGTTTCACAGAGGACAGCAAATAAAGGTAGTCCAGAAAACTGGTGCATTTAACAAAATTATTGCCTCAGGAAGATACTGAAAGGCAAGATTAGTATTTTTTTAGCAATAACCACTCAAGATGTAGCCTCAGATGTATTTTCATACCTCTCTACTTGGGCTCCTCCCATCCACCAAAACCAACAGTACCTGGTTGCATAAACCATCTTAAACCTTAAGTAAGTTCATTAAAAAGGCAAAAGTTCTCTTGCATAATCCACGTTTTTCATAAAATGAGTATCACATTCAGTTTTAGTTAAACTACCAAAGGTCTCCAGGTCTAACAGTGCTGTTCCATTCCATGCACCTCTGTGAGCTAAAACCAAAGCCTACTACCTTTCATTATTTAGTTAATTCCCCCAAAATAAAAGATAATTGGTTCCCACCAAATTAATGCTGACATTTGATACCTATATTTAATTTGTTTTATCAAGAGTCACTATAGTGTCAGTCCCTTAAATGTCTTTGTGTAATATTTATACAAAAAAAAATGGTTGCATCTTACTTTCAGAAGTACAGCAATGTACTTGTCCCATGCAGCTACTGTACATACATCAAGCACTACAGCTTATTACACCACTAAAAAAGAATATATTTAACAGTAGTACCTGGAATCTTTTTTTCATGCAGTTTTTCATTCACACTGGGAGATGAGCTAATCATGTACCACTCCATCCATTTGGATTCTCTGATTAAGTAAAGATTGACCTTCATAATCTGCATTACCTGAGTTTATTCAGCTTCTGAAAGGGACACTCTCGCTATCTGAGCTTAGTGCTGCTACAGAAATCTTCTCTGGATTAGGTTCCAGCCAGTTCAGGTTCCTGCTGCAGCAGGAGCTCTGTTATGGGTACAAGGGAGGCACTGGGAATCATTAGGGGAAGAAATGGAGACAGGTCTATCCCTTTTGATTTCTGGTTGTGTTCATATCATATTTAAACCAACCATAAAATCATCACCAAGACATATAAGCTGCTGTTCCCTGTACAACAGCAACCTGCACAAAAAACTCCACCTGACAAAAAGTAGATCAGGTAGAATTTAATATAGAACATAACTGGTAGAATTTAATTTTTGACATTTCAGGAATTGTAGAATGGATGAAATAATTTTCACAAAATATGACCCACGCCTTGAGAACCAGACTTAGTTTTTTCTTAACTCATGGATAACTGTGAGTAAGGAAACTCTGTAAAGTTCTATTCAGTTTTTCATTCATCTTCACACAAAAGGAAAGGTTTGCAGGTTCAAAGACTGTGGTGTGATGAAGGCAGCAAAGCAACAAGCCAAGTGACGTGAAATCACGTTTAGAGTCCATGCTCAGACAGGAATGTACCCCAGAGCAGAGCTCCCAAGGTGTTTTCCCTTCCTACAAGCAGTAGGAAAGGCCTCATTTTGTCAACAGAGAGGAAAGCAGTTGTTGGGCAGCCAATGTGCTACCCTGAACAGCCACTACACATGAGCTACCCCTCCCTTTTTCTTTCCAGACTACCCATTCTCCAGCACATCACTCCAGGTGGAATTGTTTAAAGACACCGACTGTGAGGTCCAGGACTGGCTATATCCATTTCTGGACCAAAAGGTTGGTTTATGGTCTATTAACAACATGGTCAGCCAAAAATACCTCTTTCTTTACCACCCCCCAGAGAAGTCTCTAGATTTTCCAGAGCTCTTCAGCTAGTCCAAGTGATTTATGAACTGTACTCCTATGATGCCTGGAAATATTTTAGGCAACACTGAGTTATTTAATTTTTTTACGATTCAGAGGCCTGTACATGATAAAAGCTAAATTTTAGAGCTGAGGAGGGGAAAAATTCCCATTACTAGTCCTTTTCTTTATGAAATTTTAGAAAATGTGATTTTCATCTAAAATGTGCTATAACAAGATTCCCATTAGCACTTACTCATGCAAAAAAAAAAAAAGTCCTACTGCGTTTGATGGATTACCACCTATCACTTACACCAGGAGCAAATTGTGCTGCCAAAACTTTGTGTCCACCACCAATGCACACATGCCTCTGTCTCATGAGTCAGTCTGTGCACACACACACTGCAAAATCAGTTACTAAATTGCAGCTGACTTCAATGATCACAATTCTGAATGAATCTGAACAGCACATTTGTTAAAAATTATTTCAGATGCTGTGTTTTTACAGGGAAATATACAGCTTGATAAAATAAGCCTAATTTATTACAGAAAAGTCAACAAATTATTCTGTGCAGGACACATAACCTTAAACATATCCCTGATTGTGGATTTTAGATACAAAGATATTTTAGATGTGGATATATTTACTTCAATATTGCTGCATTTAAATTTAAACGTATGTGTGAATTTAGTACGTGCTCCAAGCCTGAAAATTTTCTTCCTTTTCCATTTTTATAAATACGCATTTAGCAATGTCCCTTCACGGACCTCACAAATAAATTCAGTGTACTGTTCCCCCTTGCAAGGTAGGATGGATAAAAAGCAGGAAGCAAATTTATATCCGCTACCTGCAGAATACACACTGCTCAATATTCATAGATGAATCAAGGGACATGACCCTTGGGCCTGAAAAACTTAAGTATTTAACATAAGGGTTAACCTGATGATAGAGACATCCCGCTTTATTTTACAGTCTATTAGAAGAGCTCCAAATTGCATTGTGCGACCTGCGAATCAGATGGGGATCAGAGGTCGTCACAGTGACAACCTTAAGAATTCATGGCTAGATCTGCATAACAAGATATTTTTAATAACTCCATAGCAGTGGCAGGCTGCACAGCCAGGGCAAAGCATAAAACACACCACAGCAACAATTCAGCTCTAGAAAAGAGAAAAAAAACCCAACCAAGCCCACCACCCGGCTGATCAGACACGTGAACAAGCGAGCCCTGTTCTGAGGGTTAAATTTACAGTGTTTCGGTTCATATCAGTCCTACATCCTAATAAGACTTGCAAAATGAGAAAGCTCTTTTAGCTGAAAGGCGGTTACAAAAGAGACATTTCAGAGAAATAATTGTAACACGACAATTAAAATGGGGAGGAAGGAAAAGGAAGCATAACTGTATGACTTATTTAATCTTAGAGTTATGGTTGACTTTTTTGATAAACATTAGCTTTTTTGATAAACATTGGCTAGGAAAAAAAAAACAAACCAAAATGTTGCTGGGGCTACCAATTTGACAATACAAACGTTATTAAATTTTATTTATTCTGAACACATTACATACTAACAATATATAGAATCTGATAAAGGACATATTAAATATTCCTATATCTCTCTTAAGTTTTAGAAAAGATACTAACAATCAAGATCAAGTTACTGTTCAAATCTTAACATGAAATGCTTCCAGTTTTCAAAGGGCAACTTCATTAAGATTTAAAAGCAGCACCTGAGGCAAAGACTTCTCTACAGAGGTGTCTCTCTTGCTCTGTGATCTAAGTATGTTTGAGGAGATGTGGGTTCAGGCACTGTGAGGGATCACTAAGGACAATTACTCACCCCCCAGAAACAACTTCTCTAAGATGCAGAAAAGAGGAAAAAGCATAGGGATGTGAGTACGAGAAGCTGTTACAGAAAGCTGTCAGCTGGACCGGATTGTCTATGGCTGCAGAAAGGAAGGAGAAAACAACGCAGCCTTTGCTTCAGAATTTTAGAAAATTCAAGTCCAGCTGTTTTTTTTTTCTAAAGGAGGCGCTGACTTAACTAAAAGCCAGATTTGAGAAGAGCTGGTTATAAAGGTACAAAATAATTAGATAGAAATAACTCATCAGCATTGTTCAAATGCCAAACTGCAGTTAAATATATGGGGAAAAAAAGCAGCAGTGGTCTTGTAGCCAAGTAATTCGCAGAACTCTTGGCTTAATTTACAACACATTAAAATCTTAACCTTTTAATGTATTAAAATATTTTAAGACTAAATTATGATCAGCAAATATTTAAATTGTAAATTCATGGCCATTTTCTGACGTTACTCTTTCATAAAAAAATCTGAATTGTATTTCAGTGAGGTTTGAGTATCAGATCAGGTTCTGGACAACACAAGGACAGGCTCCTCCAGATCTAATTATTAATGGCATTATTGAGTTCAACCAGATGTTTCACATGGATAAAATTAAGTACAGGAATAAATCAAGATCCAAGTGCGCGCTCAGATTTGACAGAAGATAAGGAAAGGTGAAACAAAAAGTAATGAATACAGTTAATGAAAAACTATATATCCCTGGTTGTTAATGTAACTTGAAATTTAAAATTCAACATGTAACAGGCCTGTTAAATGGCCACTCTGCTGACAGACAAATGAGTGGGATGTTTCTCACATCATCTTTTCCTACTGGATTCTGTCTGTCCAAGTTTTAGACACCCTGAGTACCAAACATTCCACAGCTTCCCGAAGTAATTACATAAGAGACAGTCTTACTTTCAAAGTACAAAATACAGTTAAGGAGCTACATTTCTATCAAAAATGTCAAGATTTCAAGTATTATCCTAATGCATAATCCTTTATGGAAAGGATGTAAGTGAAAAGTAGTGTGCATGATTTACAACACAGTACATTCTTATCCTCTCACAACTTTTAAAACTGCAGGATCATTTGCATCTTATCAGCTGCAAATCAGACACTAAACCAGAAAAACAATTAAAATCTAGTATTTTAAGAAAAGGAGGAAGACATCAAAAACCAGAATGATTTTTAACTAGCAAAAATACTTTCAGAGAACAATTTAGCCATAAGCAAGTTATTCCTACAAAATAATTAAGCCTCTGGAAACAGAAATAGCTACACCAATCTCAACCAATGATTACAATTGGACTTGTATAATAACTCATCTAAGTCGAGTCAAGAATTAACTCAAAGGGTCTCTGGTATATTGCTGTCGCAGTAAGTTTACCTGAAAACACAGACTGAGCTGATGGCTGGCTTTGGATCCAGGTGGCACAGTGAGAAATGTGGAGCATGCAGTATGCACTCCCTCTACTGGGCACTGGAATTATCCCAAGCAGGCATTCAGAATAAAAAGGGATATGTCCGAGCATTCAGGTACCCCCTTCCCCCTGGATTCGGCTAAAACACACATTCACAGAAAAACGGATTTCTAAACTCTTGTTTATACTCCCGAAATGCAATTTCTGTCAGAAACCTGATTCACCCAAACAAGAATTTAGCTACGCTTGTGTAAGCACACAAAACCCCACTTGCATTTGACCAACACAGCAAGTCCATCATTCTTTGTCTACCTCCCACCCATCTGAAACAGTAACAGCTTGGAAAAAATGTCTTTATGACTCCTGATCTGCTGGGGGCACAGAAAGGGGAAGAGGGAATGTGTAGTCCAGGCAGCAGAGATGTATTAATAATTATAAAATCTGCTGCAAAATGAGATTTGTTTCTAGACAGTCAAAGAACAACCTTTGTTTTTCTTTTCCCTCTCCTCCCACAGCTCCTGAGAGGCAAGTGCAGAATGGTGCCACAGGCTACTGGTGCTGGCAGGGTCTAAGTGTCACATGGAAACGACGGCCCTCCTTGTAATTAAGGCTCTCTGATGCTTTGAGTTCTTCGCTCTCAGGGAAGAGAGAAGAAAGAGGTGGTTACAGCTCACGTCACTATAAACCATTTTAAGTCAAAGTGCCTCACTGTATAAAGTCCTGTGCTTTCCTTCAAGTGACTTTGTGGAAGTGAAGTTCCATAAACCTACAGAAAGTTCCCTACTTTGCAAAGCAGGGGGACTTTTCCATTTTTCAGCAGAGGTAAAAAAAACTTCAGAGAAGATAATTTGTGCTAACTTTCTAACAAGGCTGTGACTGCCCACAAGTCCTACCTTGGAGGCTAGTGCTCTGTGATCTGGAAAATGAAACAAGAAACAATGGAAAGTATGGATGTAACGATTAGGATTGCCAAAAGCACACACCTTGTGCACCAATAAAATGATTCCTCTGTGAATGCAGGCCAGGTAACCATCAACTTCTTCCTCTCAGTGTAATTTACACCCAGCTACACTGCTGGTATATACATATTAAACTGCAGCATCAAGAATTTCTCCAGATATATACAATTATTTGCATTTCAGCCACATATTTGTATAACTGATCAGCTAAATAAGAGTACCAATGACACATGGCAATGGTATGGGACTTCAGGACCTTCTCTCTTTTAAGTGGCAATTTAAATCTCTGCAGGATTGAGAGTTATAGTAGAGTTCACAGTAATAAATCTCCAGGTTCACTGTCTCTCACTAAACCCTTCGCTTTACCAATTTTCTCGATCTCAATTTGAGGATGGGTAAAGCCTTTACTCCCTCTGTTCCCAGGCAGAACAGCAACAAAGCACAGAAAAGAACAGATGAAAAGAGGGGAAATTAGTGATCACAGAAGCATGGAGATTGAGCACGAAGAAAACGCAAAAAGGTCTGAGGACAAGAGGCAAGCCTAAGTCCCCAAGTCCTGATAATTCCGTTTTATATTTGCTATAAACGCTCCCCTTCATTTCCCATCTCCACACTGAGCAGCTACAGCGCTCACTGATTCCAAGTGCCACCAGTAACATCCACAACGCCTCATGCTGTGGGGACAGCGTGGCTCAGAGCCAGGGCTCTGAAGGACAGACAGACTGTCAGCACTTCTCCCGGGTTTGAAGGCACAGAAGGCAGTAAAACTTTGGCGTGGCAAGAGCTATAGCTCCAAGGACACAAGGACAGACAGAGCCACAATACGTAACACAGGCAGCAACACTGAACTAAAGAGGAGCTGAGTGTAGTGTTTCATGTGCTGACATGTAAATATTTGACAGATGGGAATTTAATAACCATGGTCTAAGAGATTCTGTTTATTTTGTTCTATCAGACTCTCAATTTACCACATTTTTACGTTTCAATAAAGTCATCTGACACATGAATAAAATATAATTTATACGGTTTCCTTCTGCAGTACAAAGCTCTTTATGTTCACGTTATAAATTTAAAATAACCCAGCACTAACACTAAATTTGGTTATTTTCCACTGGCGAAAAACCCTAGGTATAATTATATATTGTTTTCAATGCTTAAGTTAACTCAATCTGCATTGCTCCATTTTGAAAGTATTCTTTGTGAGCACTGCTATTATTTCCCTTTGTTTCCATTTTAACAGTGGAATTTATTAGCTTTCAAACCAATAGAGATATTACTTACAAACATGCTATATGAGCATATAGATAGCACTGATCACTCTGCAGAAGTGGTAACAATACCACTTCAAACACATGCACATGCACACCCACACACACGTGAAAATCAAGGCTTGAATGTCCTTTATATCTTGTAAGAAATATAGCAACCAATATTCCACGCAGAGATGCAGCAAATGAAGCCCTGTCAAGCAAATGGCAGGAATGACAGCAGATGTCTGGATTCCTTCATAGCTGGTTGCATAAAGGTAGCACACATATTTCACTGGAGAAAAAAAAAAGCTCTGACAAGACAGTCTTTCAGTACTTTTCATTCAGAGTTGGCATTTCTGACTGGTGGGGCACATCAGCAGGTGTTAAGATGATGAACTAGATTAATCTTGATTAAGCTCCATTTGCACAACGAAAGCAAAGTCTGCAACACTCAGTCATGGCTAAATGAGGTTACCACAAAGTACTCCAAAGGAAAATGTCCAGATCAGATTCTTACAATCCAGTAAATCCAAACTAGTCTCTAATATGAACCCTGACCCAAACCACTTATTTTCATGTCAAGCTATACAGTAATTTCTTTTGATCACAGCCAACAGAAATGAGTATTATGCAGCTCTGCTTTTTAGTTGCATAAACAAGCCATTAGACTCCTTTTCGGATACCAATAACGTATTTGATCTTCCAGCCTCTGTTTATTCACAAGTTCTATCTATTTCACAAGAACTGTCATAGGCAGTTAATGTTTGTGAAACAGTTTAATGTTCTAGAGCTTATATAATAACCAATTCTCTTATGGTAACCTCTATCACATTACATCCTTACTAGAGAGAGTAAATGCTGAAAAGCAGAGAAACTTCTTTACTGAACTGACAGGCACTCACACAGTTTTGCAAGTTGTAAAAGAACATGAGTAGTAAAGTGTTTAGTGAGAAATATGCACAAAAGAAGCTGAGGACATAACAGTGTTACACATGAAGAAACTAAGAGTAAATAAAATCTGCACTTCACCACTTCTCTACCCTGAACAACAAGAGGGATGCTTTAAATGGTTTCGTCTAATAACCAGGCCACTGGCATATTATACAGGTGTTTACTTCCTTGAGTGAAGCTACAACCAGCTAAATTAATGTACTTTTCAATAAAACTTCCGTTGAGAAGTTTCCCAGACTAGAGCTTAAGAGGAAAGAGGTTTTTTTGTATACAAGCTAAGATTTACTAATGGTCCTCTCCAGTAAAACGGAATTCTGAGAAACTCACCACTTTCCTTTTTCTTGCCTTGAAGGAAATGTTCATTTCCTTGTATTTCTTCATAGCAGTCTCCAGTTTATTCTTGAGTTCAATGGCACATCTTAGCCGATCATCATTGATTCCTGCTCTGGTAAGTAACTGCAGAGGAAGAAAGCAACATTCTTACTCATTTTTCTAGACATCTGAGCAAAACAGAACTTTCAGTTTTCCTTCATAATTAATGAAATGACATGGTCATGAATTCCTTTGTCTTACAAGTAACAATTAGTGAAGCCAATTCTTCTCCTATATAGAAAATAAAAACCAACAGCAACTAAAAGAATGAACAGCTATTACAAACATCTCCTGAGAGTGTCCTTCTGTACACTAAATTCCATGCAGGAGGCTCCAGGGCATACTGTTTATCTGATAGAGAGGTGTCTGACAAAAACAAGCTGTGTTCAACGCTTTGCAAAAAGCCCTATTTTACCCTATTTAAAAAAAAAACAAACCAAACCCCAACAGATTATTGACTGTAGGTACCACAGCCAAGGCTGAGAGATACCAAATAAGCTACACAGTTCCTGCAGCCTCCTGTGGTCCACCCCTACTGAAAGAGAAATCTTTTCTAGTTGCTCCTATGTTTCTTCAACCTTATTTTCCTTTCAGCTCACTCTCCCTCAAGACTTTCTGCACCCCAGTCTTTGCTTCACCATCTTTTTACTGAAAAATGAAAAAAAAAAAAAAATACAAAAATTATCTCTTTATCCCACCTGAATCCAGGACTGCACAGAAGGCCAGAACTTATTTCTGAGAAGTTTGTGGGCGTCCATGACACTGTTTATGATGGCAGTGTTATCTTCATTCTCTTGCACTTTTATATCTGCTCAAAACAGAGGGAAAAAAAGAATTAGTGCATGATGTTTTCTGCATCTTCAGTGTAGGAGCTAAAGAAGGTAAATAGAAGTAGACATGAATCTGTCTAAAATACTTGCTCACTTCAGGGAAAGGTACAAACATCAGAATGCTTCTCTGTTCAGTATTAATTATTCTACCATTATCCACATATTCAAAAAATCCAGGGAAAAAAAGAAGTTTTCAGTCCAGTGCTTCCAGAAAGCGTTGTTAAGCCATCGCTACTAAGCAATCACCAAATAAACCACAGACAAATTCAGCCTTACTATTTACATTACACCTTGTCCTAAGTTCAAAGGAGCTGGGCCTTACTGCACGAGTTTCTGCATACTCAATATAAAATGATCCCTGTCCTGGTGGCAACGGGGACTTGATTGTCAAAGAAACCAAGTATGCCACTATCCAAGTAAAAATTATACTTTTCATATGTTAGTCATTCATAAACCCCACAGATACCTTTCCAATTCTGTTCTCAGCAAGAACAGAAGCAGATAACCCTCCTTACTTACTGTCTGCACATGAAATTCCATTAGGACAGTATTTGTAGGACACTTCCAAAATACAAACCATCCTAATTTTTCTAGAGGTAATTCCCACTAGCAAAGTTATATAAAAAAAAAAGACTTCCTAGCAAAACTACTTACTGCTTCTTGCAAGCTGTCAATAGCAAGGAAAAAGAAAAGTTTAAGAAACACTCAACTGCAAGATTTTTAAAGTAGCAGTTTATATCCCAGATGTAGAAAGAGGTGAGTAGTGAAGCATATGAGAAAGCAAATTATATATGGTAAACAGATTATTTTTTTAACAGGGGAAACTCATCTTATTATAGGTACTGTGAAATGCTGTAATGGGCTTGCAACAACTGATACAAAATTTCAGTCTTAGAAGGTAATTAGTGAAATCTGTTACACACAAGGACACACAAAAGTTCTAAGAACAGTTACAAGAGGAAGCAGAAATAGAAAAAGAACTCCAAAATAAATCGAAGTGGTATCTAGGAATCTCAAAGCAAAATGGTGTCCAGTAACCCCAGCCTTTAAGTAATAGAAAAAAACCCAAGACCACAACTACAAAGCACTTCACACGAAGTGTGAAAATAGCACTTCCAGCTATATGTCAAAAAATTTTCCAGGTACCTGTGGAGATTTCAAGGTCTAGAGTGTACGTATGTGAAATAAGCCCGTGGTTCCTAACAAAAGCCTGGTAATCATCATCATCGAGAGCACGGTCACCGGACTGAACTTCCGAGCATGTGCCTTCATCCGACTCTTTCTGCTCAGCCTTCTCCTGTTTCTCATCTGACTCTTTGTTTCCATCAGTTCTGACAAACGGAGAAACAGCAAGGATGTCCTTGCTGCAGCAGGGCTGTTCATCATCCATGTACCCAAAACAGGACTGGTCACCTTCCAGCTGGGAGGACAAGGGGGATGCAGACATTTGTCTGTTGGGTTCCAGTTCCATGTCGTTCACAGAGAAGTTGAAAGGATCTGGCATCAGAAGCTGGAAACAGTTTTCCATCTCTGTCAGTGTATCAGCAATCTCTTGGGACATTTCTATCAAGACAATTGTTTTAGAATATTGTTAAATGCAGTAAAACGTTAATGTCTCCAAAGCAGACACTGAGTAACAAAACAAATCTGACTGCCAAAGGGGGAATCCATTTATTCAGTGATAAGTGATGATTTAGCCATACAGATCTCCCTCTGCTGCAGAAACTGTCCTTATAAAAGTGACAACACTTCTCTTAAGCAGAAAATCTAGAATTTCCTGAGCAAGGAATGTAGAATCAGGGTTCCGCCCTTCCCTATCCTCTCTAAAGTTTCAGTAGGCAAAGATGACACAAGTACTTCATAGAATTTGAAAGAAAACAGTGAGGATATTCTTAGTGATGTTGGTGGGTATTCGTTCCACAGCTATAAATTTTACAGTTGCACATAAGTGTAGCCATGAATATTGGTTCTTGCTCAAAGAGATGCTACCGATAAAAATTACTTTAAGAAAGTTGAATCTCTTTAAAATTCCACTCTCATGCGTGAAAACATTTTGAGCATGCAGTATAAATGCAGACACAGCTGGATGCATTACATATACTGAAGTAATTTAATTAAATAACCCTTTGTAACTGCAGCATAACATACTATCTGTGTTCTTCTGTAGGATTACAGAAATGTGTTTGCTATGCACATATCTCAGGGGCTCAGCCTCCAGTTAAACATATATTTTCTAGCTGCAGTATGATAGTTGCATAGGTATCCTGCACTGTATCCAGGATTCCTGTGGCTATACTTCTGGAACCCATGACTGTATATATAACATAATTAATGTCACCAGCCCAGAAGGTATTGGGAAGTCTGTGCCTAGTTAGTAACAGAAATCAAGTCACTAGCTCCAAAAAGTCTCATGATACACTTGCTTGGGGTTATGCATTCATACTTGACTGAATTACAGGCCAGACTTTTACTTGGTAACTCTTTCTTTTCCATCTCTTCATATTACCTCACAGGATGGTCACTTGTTTCCCTTGATATTCTTTAGGTGAGAGAGAGGGAGGCTCAAGCTCTAACAAATGTGCTCCGACCATCTGTGGTCAGCTATTATTTGGACAGCTACTCTCTTGTTTTACATAACCCACTAGAAGAACTGAAGTAACTGACCTTCCATTTCTTTTTCAGTTCTTTTGACTTTTTCTTTGTAAATGTTTTCCAGCCGTTTTTGCCTCTCCTCCTCCCTCCTCCTTTCAGCCACGGTTCTGGCGTGCACATCTTGAAAATCCACCTAAGGAGGAAACAAAATAAAAAGTGTAACATTCCTCGTAAGAAATATATAGAAAATCCATTTCCTAAGATCCTTATCTGCGGTGAAAAATCCTCTAACATCAGCCATCAGCCAGAAGCTCAGCAGCATTTCCTTTTATCTCTTCTCCTCCTCGAATCAATAACTACAGCAATTCTGAACAGAGCTTTTATTTCTACTAATAAGGGACTGTTGAGAATCAATGGCTTTCAGAAAGGAATCATAAGGCAGAAAAACAAAACAGATTTTCACACCTGAAGTGCACGAATAAACTAGGCTTTAGGAGGCTTTTGTCACAGCACTGGAGACAAGGAGTTAGGGAGAGTGGGCAGCAAGAGACTATGCAGAGTAAATATTAAGATTACATGAAAACATTACACTAGATCCATTATTAGTAAAAGAAATCCAGGAAAATTCGTAAGCACTACTACCACAAGTATCCATCTCACTTACTGAAGGAAAGTAAAATACATTCAAATTCATTAAAAAAAGACCAAATTTGTGATTTTACAATTACGTTTGTTGGATTTCGGGATTGAGGGAAAAGTCAACATTCAGTCTCACTTTCTTATGAGTAAAATATAAACATAAATCTGAGCAACTCAAAATGATGTTTCTTACAATATTTGCAGTGTGGGGTTTTTTTTGTTTGTTTGTTTTGGGGTTTTTTTTTGTTTTTTGTTTTTTTGTTTTTTTTTTTTTAATTTGGTCTTAGAAGGGCTTGAAAATGTAAATTTTCGCTCCTGCTTTAAGGCAGGGAGTCTTGACTGTGTTACTGCATAAGGAAACCCCTTTGAAAAAGAAGAATACAGCAATCCTTTGATTGCTACCACATAACTTTTATTCCCTTCAACATAGATGACACGGAGTGCTGAGCAAGCCTGCACTTTGCTGATGCTGAAGCCCACAGGCTCTCTGGTGCAATGTTTCCAGCACAGGCACCCACTGAAGGCTTGTCAC
The DNA here is from genome assembly GCA_013396775.1 of Cephalopterus ornatus. Lineage (NCBI taxonomy): Eukaryota > Metazoa > Chordata > Aves > Passeriformes > Cotingidae > Cephalopterus > Cephalopterus ornatus. Next base: position 70,382 of record VZRE01007706.1, on the reverse strand, counting down.
TTTCGCCACTCTTAGATGATCCAGCATGTCCAGTAACGGCTCCCAGATACTGACATCCTACACCCAAGTTTTGGAGCCACCTAAGTGATTTTTATGTAATAGCCGTCACAGAAACTGGCATGGAGAGTCCCCGTGAGCTTAGGAAGAGAGGCACACTCACCAAGCTCTTTATTTTCAGTGGGGAATGGGTGGGCAGAAGGACGGTAGGGAAAAGAACTAGTTTCACAGCCTACAACAGCACATGGATCACCACTGAGCCTCCTTTGGTTTTCAGGATCTGATTTTTCTACCAAGCTTGCACAGCTCTCCACACAGAAGTAGGAGAGCATCTTCTGACTGTTTATAAAATGATTTTGGTGATAATTTAAAAAATAAAAGCCAACCAAAACCACAAACCACACACAGAGCTAACACTTCTCCTAAGTTGCCCTATACTGCTGTAGCAAACCTGTAACACACAACACGAGAGGGCAAAATGCCTCCTCAAAACTTTGGGTTGCTTTTCACACTTCCAAGCATTAAGCTGACAAAAGGCCAGTTGGCTCACATCACGTCTTTAAGTACAAGAGTTACCAAACTACCCGAGATTGCTTCTATTGATATTAATGTTTCTAGAGGAATTCAAATTCAGCTGCTCTAGGAAACAGCAGGGCCAACCTCGCTGGGGAGCTTGTACCACATGGGGAGGGATCCCTCAGTCCTGACAGACCACAGGAGCACAGCCAGATTCCAACAGAATCGTTGCACACTTGTGTTCCGTTGGGTAAAACTGCGTTACGTATTTAACCTCCCTTGTCTCAGTCTTGCATTTCTTCTTTGCCACTGTCATTTAGTTTTCTTTCTTTACTAAACAAGACAAAAAAGGAGAATCCAAAGACAATCATCTTTTGTGAGCAGATGCCAAAAACTGTATTAAAAAGCCAGCACGGTGCAGTAAGCAGGGAACATGATGAGCTTAGTGTGGAACCACAACAACAGAAACACATCATGTATCACAGAGGTTTTCTGATGTACTGTTCGGAACACTGAATATCTGTCTTCCTGAAGAGAAAGGAAATCAGTATGTTTATTGAAAGCCTGTTATCATCACAGATCATGTGAATGCTAAAACAGCATTCCCAATTTCATTCTTTGTGCAGCAGAAGACATACTAAAGCAGCAGAATGTTCCAAACACTAACTTGAAGACTCGAAGGGAGGTCTAAAAGCAAGTGGTTACATACAGGAAATTTCTCTTCAATAAAACTTCTGGTATGGCACAGTAACACTGCAGCTGAGGGGGGCAAACACCTACACTTGCTGCCTCTGCTGTAGAGCAAAGGGAAGCTAGAACTGGACAGCTCAGTACAGAAATCAGGCTACTTTAAATGCGCATAGAAAGTTTAAGGAATAACCATTATTTCCCTTCCAAAAACTGGCTAAACCTTGGGGCTCCAGGAAGGATTCAGTGGGTGAAAGCAACACTTCTTACACCCTGAGAAAAGGCTGAGCTCAGTTCTGAGCACAAGCCTGGGGCTTTTAAAACTTTACAGTCCTGAAGGATGAACAGAAAAGGTTTGTTTTCCAAAGACCATGCTCAAGAGGATGTCTCCTACAGGCAACGTCACTTCCAGCAGCTTTTTCTTTTTTTTTGGTATTTATTGGTTTCCTTGCTTTAAACATTTCCTAGCCATCATCACCTAAAAACACGGAGGAGCAACAGTGCAGAGTACCTTCTTATTCCGCTTTAGGAAGTGGTATCCCAGGGAGAGCTGCTTGTAAGCCTCCCCGTACTTCTCGTGCCAGTCCTGCACCGCCCTGATGGCCGCCTTCCTCAGCTTCTGCGCCACCTCCTTGGGCGGGGGAAGGGGCTGCTCGTGGTCTATGCCCACCGTGAGCTCCAGGAACTCCTGGAAGTTGGCGATGAGCAGCGTCCTGAAGTGGTGGGACCTGGCGAACAGCTCCTGCACCACCTGGAAGGCGGAGAAGCGCACCTCGGCGTGCTCCTCCTGCAGCCGCGTCACCAGCAGGTGGAAGGCGTGGCTGATGTGCTCCTCCGACGACCTGGGCAGGGAGACAAGGAAGAGAGGCTCAGCACAGAAAAACAGAAGTTCGTGGGGGGGGGTTAAATTTATTTTAAATTTTAAACCAGCGGCGTCTGTGCTGGCAGTACCCAGTCACCCCCGCAAAGCAAGGCCCAGGGCGGCTCCCGAGGCCGCTCCGCGGCTGCCCGGCCCGGGCAGAGGCAGCGGGGCCCGGCTCGCTCCCTCCCTGCCGCCGTACTTGCAGATCTTCTTCAGCTCCTTCATCCTGCCCGGCTCCAGCCGCGGCTCCCCGGAGGTGGTGAGCTCCTCCACCAGCTCGGCCAGGCGCTGGTCCATGTCGGCCGGCAGCGAGGCAGCGGAGCTGCCG
>VZRE01007706.1:43721-67020 GCA_013396775.1 Cephalopterus ornatus | reverse complement strand
CAGTGCCCTTAATACCTAATGTATAAATCCCCCCCTCTTCCAATTCGCGCCCGTTGCCGTCCTGTAACTCCCAGCTCCTGGTGAGCCGTCCCTCTCCGGCTTCCCCGTAGCCCCTTCAGGCGCCGGCGCTCCCGATGGCGGGTCTGTGGGATGCGGGTGCGAGGGTGCGGTGGGATGAGCAAATAAACGAGCGCGGGCTGCCAAACGTGTTAGCCAAAACCACAATTTTTGTTGGGTTCCCCCCCCNCCGGCGCTCGCCCCGCCGGCGGCTCCTCAGTACAAGACAAACATGGAGCTTCTGGAGCGGGTCCAGCGGAGGGCAACGAGGATGATTGCGGGACTGGAGATCTCTCTTTCGAGGAAAGGCTGAGGGAGCTGGGCCTGTTCGGCCCTGAGGAGAGACGTCTGAGGGGGGGGGCACCTCAGCGACGCGCTCCCCTTTGCAGCGCTCGGAAATGGTGATGGCTTCATAAAACTGCGGGGGCGAGAGGAGCCCCAGCAAAATGGTTGTTGGAAGGAGTAAGCTGACCTCAGCTTCAAAGGTGAGCTGTGCCGCTCTGCACGGCTTTTACGTGGAAATCCAGTTAGAAATTCAGGTGTAGAAATACATAAAGAAGGGGCGGGGGGGGCGGGAAGGAAACACAACGGTGAAAAGGGTCCGGTTGTCAGGACTTTCATGGGGGGTGTCAGAGTATAGCTGTGTTTATACAACCCCTTCCACTTGGAGAGCCTCAGAGCACTCGATGACTGGTGCAGGTGACCCATCGGCCTGTGGCGAGAGAAGCTGATGAAGGATCACAGCAATAAGCCCAGGAACTGAGGGTGGTAAGGGGGTGTTACCCGCCTGGGCCACATCCTTAGAGCACAGCACGCACTCTGCTGCAGTCAGGTCGTGTGGCTGAGCAAAGCAGTCCCTTGTCTTTTCCCACACGCAGGAGAGCAGCCAGCATTTTGCTCTGCGTGCGCCTGTGTTCCAAGGGCATGTCCCTGCCATGTGTCCTGCCGCCCAGGGGGTCACCTGTGGCAAGAGAGAGCTTAAATGATTTGTCTGTGTCTCCCTTTGCACTACCCACACGGTGTGGTTCAGTTATTGGACATCATGAGGCTGCCCTGGATTCACTCTTGGCAGAACCTGACCTGTTTTCGGTTTTGGGTGCTCAATTAGAAGCGTTCTGCGGACCTCCATCTCTGAAAGTCCTGCTTAAACACTGGGAATAATCAAGACCTTGCTTTGAACATGCTAAAGAAGGGAGACATGGGAAATATCTGTTCCCATTTGAAAATGATGTCAGATAATCGAAAAGTACTTCCATGAATCCACAGTTCAGGCATGTGTTGGAAGCAACGTGTGTGTGAATTGGTGTTGCAGCTTTGTCTACTGTGATTGGGAAAGAGAGCACTGAACATTTTTCACAAGAAATGAACAAGAAATGAACTTATATCTTCAACCAAATTTACTGCAGTAAATAAATACATACATTTTGCAGTTGCTCTGTTATTTCTGATTCAATACATCAAACCAATGACAACTTGCTTTTTAACGATGTTTCTCCTTTACCCACTGCCTTTCATCAAAGAAAATGGGTTTCCATGAAAAATTCACGCAGAGAATGGCACCGTTCATCTTTATAGTTTAGATCAGTTTACTCTTTCATTATGACTTATTTTTTCGATTTCTCTTCTTAATTTGATTGAAAGTGCCTCAACAACTGCTTTCTGTTAGGGTATTACTTGCAGAAGTAGAATTGCTGAACTATCTGGAAACAGAATTTCAAAATAAGCCTCAAGCAACAGACTTACCATCTACAAAGGCACCGATTTCATACCCTTGCATAATGTTTAAAGAAATCCCTGCAAGGAGCCATATGGTTTTGCAAAGAACCAGCTGATGAATGAATGCTGAGTTATGTAACTCATTCATGGTAGTCCCTTAGGCAAATCCCAGCCAGAGCTAGGCTATTTATTTATTTATTTTTAAAAAATCGAAGACAGTTACGTAAAACTGTGTTTGCTCAAGTTGCTGAGTCCCTTTCCCCTTCTGTTTTTTTAATGAACACTGTAAAGATCCACCATTCAAATATTTCCGTACATTCTTCCTCTGGACCAACGTGGTAAAAGGCTGAAGAGAACCAGAACACGGAAGAATTCATTCAGCTGCAAAAGTCACAACCCTCTGCACCTGCATGGATTTTCCCTGGCATTGACTGTTCTGGGCTGTTCCGTGAAGGGGAATGCAGGACACTGTGGAGTGCAGAGGCAGAACTGAACACCACCTCCTACCCCCTCAGAGCCTCAGAGTTCAGTGTTACTGTCAGTTTACACCTGGTTTCAGCAAAGCCTGAGCCTGGAGCTTCGTGTCGCCTGGATTGCGTCATGGATTGCTGGATGAAGGAGTTGCATTTCTTACTTCTGCGCTGAGAGATCAGCGAGACCAATGCAGTTAGACTTCGTGGGTTCTCCAGAGTGAGTGATACCTTGCAGGAGTAGAGATTCTTCCAGAAACACTGTCCTGTTTCATGATTGGTGTGCTATCATGATTGGCAGGAGGCATTTGCAGTGGGAATGTTCTCCTACAAGGTATTTCCAGATATGACCACACGGTCTGTCCAGAGGTCATCTCAAGTTCATCCAGGATCTTTGGCCAAATACACAGGCAAAAAAAGCTCCATAATTTTGTCCATTGACACCAATGACTTGGGTCTGGCTGTTCTTACATTAAGTAAGAGCTGTTTGTTCCACCACAAATTTAAAAGGTCAAACTGATGGCTCTAGGAAGGATTGTTTCAGACTTTGAGCAATACTAAATTATCTGTTGTAGCCTTTTATAAAAGAAACATCTCAGTAGGAGACAGTTCCACCATTTCACTGGATGATTCTTTGCCAGGGCTTGTTTTGCAGCTTTGCAATAAAGGAGAATGTCATTCAGCAAGAAACCCCCCGAACTTTTAAGATAGCTGTATTCAGCTTAATGATATGAAATTAAAAAGGAGGATTTCTTTTCCTGCCAAAATGTAACTTGGACAAAAACAAAAAGCTTCCCTACAAATAATTTGGAGTTAAATAACTTTAGTTTCAGGTCTGAAGATACAGAAACACAATAAACACTGACATTAAATTGTCACCAAGTTTGTGCCAATTGGGCTGCAAAGAAAATGACCTCCTGTGTGAGCTGAATAGATGCTGAACCATCACTTTGAGTCAAGCAAAAGGATGACAGATACTTGAAAGCTCTGAACTACCCCATAGGGGGTAAAGACTATGTTTAAACAAATGTTCCCAAAGCAGAAATACCCTATTCATTAAACCATCAATAATGCAAGGCCAAAGATACTTGGTGACCTCCTCTAATTACATGAAATAGTGACTGTGACAACACTTCAGCTACTGTGAGGTTTTGTAACTCTGCCATAGAAGATGAATTAACGTGCTCTGTATGGTTTAGATCACTAATTAAATAACCACTTGTGAGTTGGATGTACCAGCAATAGCTGTGGGAGAACCATCACAAATCAAGGAGAACCTTCCTACACGTAGCTGATATTCATGCCTGGAATAAGCTTTAAAAACAATCCTACAGCAATTCCTGAAACTGCACGTCAGTGTGAACACACTTGACCACTGTCAATGAGGGTAAATCGCTTTTTCCTCCTTGGAAAGATCTGTGCAGACTTGAACTGGAACTTAATGAGCATTTTTCTGTGTTAGACAATACATGTTGACATCACAAGTTAAGATTTCGACATGAATGCACCCAGAGAAGACCAAAGCACACGCTGCCGCACTGCAAGCAGGTGTATTTGGGGTTCTGGGGAATGTCAGCCTGTAAGGCAGGACTCAGAGCAGCTGGCTCAGAAAAGGAGGAGCTTGAAGCTTGTTAACATGTAGAAAAGGAGAGTGCAGAGGAAAAGAAGAGCCCCAAGCTTCCGAAAGAGGGGATCCAGCCTCTGATGCTGAATCATAGTGACAGGAATGGCACTTTCACACTTATGCAAATATTGCTTTCTAACATAAAATGTTAGCAGAAGTTTCTTAAACAACTTAAAGAGACAGGTTTGAGTGTCTCACTGACCCATTGATGGTACTGTTTTGGAGCTCTTTCTGCCTGATGGATGCCTGAGCTGTCCCATCCTTGGAAAGCCACAGCCTGTAATAGAACTGTGGTTGCTCAAGCTGGATTCTCCAAATGAGAGACTGCACAGAACTGTGGCTTCAGATACCCAAAGGAATTGCTTTTTTAATTCTTTTCCCAAGGATGTGGAGAGAACTGCTCTGAAGCTGCTAAAAGCTGCAGTGTTGCCTCCAGTTACCTGGGAATGATGAAGTCCATTCCTGATGTGAAACTGTTGTCGCCGCTTTTGGTCCGGATGGGTGATGGGTCTGCGTGTGTCACACAGCCATTGCACACCACTGCACAAACACTGTCTGATCTGTGGGTTTCCATTTCAGATTCCTCTGTCCTGTTCGTGCACCGAGCAGCTTGAACCCACAGTGACATTTCAATCATTCACTCACAGGAGCGAGTCCTCAGTCATCCATCTAAATCCACTGCATTCCCTCAGCACCAGGAGAGTGCCCAAATGAGCCTGATCTCAGCCTTCAGGCCTCTTTGGTATTTCTATCACCTTCTATTAGCAGTGAACACGAAAGCCACATGGATCAAAACAAGCTTTTCCAGGGTATTTCTTTTACTGTTATGGTAAAAGAATGCTTCGTCTCTGTGAAGTGATTATTTATACAGGTCAGTTTTGCAGGCAAAAGGAAAGTCCCTGGCTTGAGAAGATTACAAGGTAGTTGGGACAAAAATAGAGTGCAAAGACCACAGTTTGAGAGAGAAGGAAATACTTAAGTACAACTAAAAGGAAGAAGGAAGTGTCTTGAAAAGAAGAAAGTATCAAGTTTTGTCGAGTGTCTGGTAGCCATTTATTTATGCTTTTAAGGAGGTGTGTTGCACTTCTGGGGCTCAGTATGCAAGCTGGAGCAGAATGGGGAAATACTTATTTATGTTTCAGGTATTCGTGCCCCTTTGCATGCTCGCAGTTTCTGCAGCATCTCATGACAGTCCCACTGACCAATACACAGCTGAAGGCAGAAAAGGCCCTGGGAGTGCTGGTCAACAGAGGCTGAACATGAGCCAGTGTGTGCCCAGGTGGCCAAGAAGGCCAATGGCATCCTGCCCTGTGTCAGAAACAGCGTGGCCGGGGGGCAGGGCAGTGATTGTCCCCCTGTGCCAGGCACTGGTGAGTCCACACCTTAAACGCTGTGTCCAGTTTTGGGCCTCTCACTACGGGAAAGACATTGAGGTGCTTGGGTGTGTCCAGAGAAGGATAACAAAGCTGGGGAAGGGTCTGGAGCACAAGTCGGATGAGGAGCAGCTGAGGGAGCTGGGGGTGTCAGCCAGGAGAAAAGGAGGCTCAGGGGAGAGTTGTCCCTACAGCTCCCTGACAGGAGGTTGTAGCCAGGTGGGGGGTTGGCCTCTTCTCCCAGGGAACAAGTGACAGGACGAGAGGAGATGGCCTCAAGTTGGGCCTNAACAAAGCTGGGGAAGGGTCTGGAGCACAAGTCGGATGAGGAGCAGCTGAGGGAGCTGGGGGTGTCAGCCAGGAGAAAGGAGGCTCAGGGGAGAGTTGTCCCTACAGCTCCCTGACAGGAGGTTGTAGCCAGGTGGGGGGTTGGCCTCTTCTCCCAGGGAACAAGTGACAGGACGAGAGGAGATGGCCTCAAGTTGGGCCTTGGGAAGTTTAGATTGGATATTAGGAAAAATTTCTTCACAGAAAGAGTGGCTGATCACTGGAACAGGGTGCCCAGGGAAGAGGTGGGGTCACTATCCCTGGAAGTGTTCAGAAAACCTGCAGATGTGGCACTTGAGGAGATGGTTTCTGAACATGGCTGTGATGGGTCAGTGGTTGGATTCAATGATCTTAGAGATCTTTTCCAAACTTAACAATTCTGTGATTCCATTATTTTATATTATGCACTATTAAGACTCCCCAAATGTTCCACAAACTTTCAGGCAGTTGAACTTCAGTACAGCCTGGAACAAGACTCATAGGTACAGTCAGCCCGTATGAAGAATAGGTTGATTTTAAGAAGATCACTTGGCAGCATCCCAGAAGAGCTCAGTGCAGAATTTGGGGTGCTGACTCCATCCCCTGAGCTGCAGCTCCTCCAGCAACACATCCCTGCCCCAGTGTGACCTCATGCAGCCACCCCTATTCTGTGTTTCAGCTTGTTTCACGCTGAGTGTTAAAAGGCCTCTTAAACGAATCATTGCTACTTTTCCTCTTTGCACAAGTCATAGTGGTAAAAGCATATCAAATACTGAAGAAGCAGTGAGGTGAACATGCCTCAGTAAACTGTACACCAAAGTTTTCTTGACATCCTATTTGAGTGGCATAAAGATCACTGCTTTCCAGAGGAGCAGCAGATGAAAAACCGAGCTTTTTGCTCTCCTCATAATTTCCTCCAGAAAAAACCTGGGTCAGTTGTTGATATTTCAGTAAAAAGTGGTGAGGGTGAGACTTTCTTCTGGCAGAACCTGTGTGAACTGTGACCTGCTGATCCACACGAGCCTGCTTGGAGCAACCCCTTCGACAGCCTTGGGTGTGGTTCTGCAAGAGCTCTGAACATCCAGTTCTGCTCCAGATCATGGAACTTGAATTCTAGGATAGTGTGTGGGGTTTTGAAATCTAAACACAAAACTGGCGGTCAGTAGTTTCACATGGACAAAACCTGTCTTTGTAGGGGTAGTAGAGGCCACTGTGCTGCCGGCAGTGGTCTGAGCTGGGTGACTGTGACAGCCTTTGCTCAGCTGAAATCACAGAAAATACTCTGACATTGCCTTTGTCACTGTGCTCCTACATGGCCACGAGGGGCACAGCCCCTGAGCGCCACAACGTCCTGGTTGCTTTTAGGGGGAAGCGTTTCTAATTTTATTTAGGAATTATTTAATCTATTTAATAAAAAAGAGAAAAGCAAACAAACAAAAAAACCCCTAAAGTCTGTATTTTTTAGGGGAAAAAACTGTGTTACATTGTTTAAGCTCACAGGGCTATTAGAAGAATAAAGTACTTTTTCAGGTAAAAACATTTACCCCTGAGAGTAAAAATGAACTTTAAGTATAAAGTACTTTTAAGATGAGTCTATGTGCAGGTTAAGTGTAAAAATGAACGCTATAAAGCTCTGAACTCTGTCCCCCCTTTAGCAAAAGCTAAAGGCACAAATTCTACTTATTTTCCCCTACCGAAGCAGCCCGAGGCGTGCCTGCCGGTGCGAAACCACACGCTTGGGGGACCACTGGAGACGGGGCTCTCTGAAGGAGAGGGGGGCTCCGGGGGTCGGGGGCTGCCCTTGGCGCAGCCCCCAGCAGATGGCAATGCAGGAACACGAACACCTGTGGCCCGTCCGGCGAGGCAAAGGGCTGGGGCTGAGATCGCTGCTCCTCGGGAAAAGCACCGCCTTAGAAATCCTGCTCGGTGTTTTTAGCGTTAAACACGAATCGTTTTCACTATCAGCCAGTCGTTTACTTTTATTTTAGGTGTTTTTTTTTTTTTTTTTTTTTTTTTTAAGTAGGATTTGGGCGTACAGGCTTGTAGCACTGGGCTGTGGCATTGGGTTTGATGTCCCAGATCCAAAACCTTAGGGGTCACCTGTGAAAATCAGAATAATTTACATTTGAAAAGATCTCCAAGATCATCAGGTTGAACTCTAAAACCAGCACGGACAAGGCCATCACTAAACCATGTCCCCAAGTGCCACATCTACATGTTCTTTAACTATCTCCAGGGATGGTGACTCAACCACTTCCCAGTCTCTTCCAGTGCTTCACAAGCCTTTCCACGAAGAAATGTCCCCTAATATCCAATCTGAACTTACCCTGCTACAACTTGAGGCCATTTCCTCTCATCCTGCCACTTGTTACTTGGGAGAAGAGACCGACCCCACCTGCCTGGGAGTCGTAGAGAGTGAGAAGGTCCCCCCCCCCGAGCCTCCTTTTCTCCAAGAGATATCCAAGTGCCCAGGTGGGTTTGAGCACTCCAAGTCAGAAATTACAATTATTGTACACACACACACAGAGAAATATTAATATGTCACATAAATTAAAATGTTACATTATATTTGTATATATCTATACACACACAAATAAATATATAATGTCACTTAAGAACTCCACTCACACCACTTTCTCCCGTATTCTCTTGTTGCATCTTCGATCTATGTGCAAGGCCACACTGTTTCCAGGCCAGGAACAAGTCTTTAAACAGATCAGAATCTTTACCTTGATCACAGTCTCGCAAAAAAACAGGCAAAGAAGGTATTTTACTTAAACAAAGCATTCCTGAGTATCACATCAAGGAAACTAATTTTAATGACAATTTAAAAGAGAACACATCTCTCTGAGAAAGCACTGAAGGTCAAGGCATTTTCCAAGCAGAATGACTCACTGCTTTCCCTGGGCTTGTAGAGGAAAATGGATGGAGCAAAACTTTCAGAAAAATTTAGAGCATTATAAGCATCTACTGGCACTCTTCTCTGTTTTTGCTGAACACACATCCACCAAAAACCCACCTAAAACAAATAAAACCCCTCCCAAAACCAAAACAAATCCCAACAAAACCCCCTCCCTTCCAAACTCTAAAGCCAATAAAAAACCCCGAAATGGAAGATATTTGAGACTGTTAAGAAACTAAGGAAAAAAGTTTGATTGCACCAAAAATGTGGCAAAAAAACTTCTTTCCCCCTCGTATTATAACTGAAAAACCTGCACCTGGCACAGAAGTGGCTCTTTCTTGAAAGTGGTGGTGAACTGAAATCACAACTGAGTTGCCAAAACGCTGCCCTGGGCACCATAAACACGGGTTGGTTCAGGTGGCTCCAGAGGGAAAGATGGAAAGGCTGAGAGGTTCACTTTACGTGTGTGTAAACACAGCGTAACTTCACCTGCTACAGGCAAGGAATCCAAGTTATCTGCAGTCAATATGGTTTCTCCCATCTCCGTGTGCTCCTATCACTGCTTGGACTCTGCTTCAAATGGTGCAATAAAAACCTCAAGGAAGGAAATGTGCGTGATGCAAAAATACACTCTATTGCCTCTTCAAAAGTGTCACAGGCCTCGAACCACACAGGAATATTTTAGCATTGATCTGTATTCTGCATTTACTGCTTGGAAAAGCAGCAGTTCTTGCTATTTCGGAACCACCAGCAAATTTCAAATATGTCTCCATTATAGTGAATCACTGTGAGAACAGCAGGGTTAAAGAGTTTCAGAGCAATAACAAAAAGCACTGAGTAGTATAAGCTCTGTAAAATGTGTAAACAACCTGGTAAATACTAAAATAATACACATTTTATGAAGTTCTTTAAAAAATCCTTGACATATAGGAAGGGTACAAGAACAAATAGCAGAAAATAAATAGTTGCAATAGCTCCTATTAGTAAAGATTTAAATCAGTTTTGATTATTGTGAGGCAACTTGTTCATAAAATAAAAATATCTTCAGGGAAAAATATCACATATTAAATGATTCTGGGTATAGCAGTGAAAAACACAAGAAACAAAAGATGAATTCAGACTGGAAACCAGGCACATATTTTACCAGTGAGGAAACAGATTCTCTGTCTCATGATGATGTTTTTCTGACAGATGTGCTCGAACCAAACAGCCCTGGATTGTAAATAGTTTTGAGACTCGACATCTAAAATCAGAACACTGGAGATCTGTTGCCCCTGGCTCTTTTGGAAGGCACTTTTTACACAAAACAGGACATGAAAATCCTGGTGACTCAGACAGTAAACGTTAAAGCAGGAGCTCTGGCTACTCCTGCAACGGAGTTGACAGTGGATCCTAGAGAGGGGACAGCATAGAGGGAGAGTGTTTTGCAAACAGGAAGAAGAAAAAGGATATTATGGCTCTTTGAAGTGTCCTTGACTTAAAAGCAACTACTGTAAGATTTCAAGAATGTTCCCAATTTCAAGACTCAATTCTCTAAGGACAGATAAGGGTGATGGGAATGTTCCTGTAATGATGGGAACAGCCCCTCTAAATGCCCTCAGCAGGGAAGGCTGCTTGGAGCAGATGAAGTCGTGAGGCTGCATTTTTAATCTTTGGTATTTTAACAGAACTGATCCATAGTGGTATATTTAATGGGATTTGCACAAAGCTTTAGAACATTCAAAAAACTGTTGCTCTGTGAGACTTTACATTTTAGCCTAGATGTTTTTTTATCAGTTCACCTGAGCATGATCCTAGATGGGGGTGTTATTTTGCAATTATAGTTTTTAAATAGCCACCTGAAGGTTCAGTGACAGGTTCATTGCCCCAAAGGTTCTGCTTGGCTTCTTCAGCCAAGCCAAAAATGGTACCAGCACTCTGATTTCTTTTAATGCTGTTCCTGGAAATACAAGGTGTGGAGTGAAAGAATTAAGACAAATACTTTATTCGGATCAAAATTTACTCCAGCATCTCACACCCTCAAACACAGAGATCAGAGGTGATGTTATTTATGGTTTCCCAATGCAAAGAAACCAGTCATTATCCTTTGCTAATGGGTTTAGAATAAGACAGGTATTTATAGATGCAGCAACTGCTAATCTTACTTCAGTGAGGAATTCTTAATTTTACCTCCTCTGAAGAAGGCCTCAAACAGAGAGACTGGGAATAGGTTTTGGCCAAGGGTAGGATAATTTCTCTCTTAACAGGGCAGGTGACATTCTTTCCAATTATTATAACAATTAGGTGTGTCAAAGAAGGTCTGTTACTCACTGAAGGAGCAAAACAGCAATTCAGTTGTAGCTTCTGGGCTTTTCTCTGTTCTTGGTAGTTAAACCGAATCATTAGCTCTCCTATAAAACCAGCACCCTGTTTATTCACTGTTTTTTTGAAGTAGAATAATGCAGCACTGAAGCTACAGAGCTGGCAGTGGATATGACAGTGACATTCAAAGAAAACAGATGCCACAAAGCCTGGATCGTCAGAAGGGACGTATATCTGAGATCAGCGTTTACAAAGTGCTGCTGGGAAAAAAAAGCCAACAGATTTGCATCAGCAACATCAAATCTGATCTATTCTTTGCTGTCTGACCATCTGACAAGATGAGATCACACACTTGATGGTATTCTTCCCATTCCAGGGCTGTTCCTCCCGGAGCTGGCTGTGTCTCAGCTTCCACACACACAGGTTAGCAGCGTAGCACCCTCTGTACGGGCAAGTTGCAAATGGTCTGAGGGCAAGATCCACTTAGAGACTCCAGAGACTCCAAGGCTGTTTGGCTCAAGCCTCATGCTGACTCCAGAAGAGAGTCGGGAATAAGGTTATAATAGTCCTGAAATAGGAATATGATGCTGGACTCAGCTGTGGGTTACCCTTCCCTCCGTAGCAGATGTCCCCATACTGCTCAGGTTTCTCTGCAGCTCCCACAGGCAGCACAAACCACCCACAAGCTGCTTCTTTGCTCTCTCCAGCAGCCACCCACAGAGATGTTCTCCTGCTGCATCCCTCACCCCCTGGCCTGAATTCTGCTCCATTTCCTGTGGTGGAAGCCAGCTCTGTAAGCTGATGTTCCTTACGGCCACAAAGAGGATCAAGTAAGTATCTTGAGCTCCTGTGCACAGATGAGCAGGACAATGAGACACCGGAGTGTGCACACTTTAAAACAGAAAATCGTGTCACAATCCTTGTGGAGAAACAGCCTCTTCCCCCACCCCACAGAGCAAAACAGCTCCTACTGAGGAACCGCCCCGTCTTCCAAAAGGAGGGGCAGCAACAAGCAGCCAGGGGTTCCCAACCTGCCTGCTGGGGTTTTGCCCTCCTGCACAGCAACTCTGCCAGCAGGGCACAGAGCTGGTTCCAGTGAAGTTAGCTGGAATGATGCCTGGCAGGAATTAAAGTAGAGCTCTATATGATGTTTTCCTTAATGAATGCATCCAGGACAACCTGAGCTTTTTTAAGACCAATTCCCCCCTGATCCCCTTCAGCATTTAATCAAATATTTCTATATATTTCTCTGAGTCCCTAAAGCTGCTACTTTAAAGAGGAGACATCTCCATATGGGGTGTGCACAGGCACCCTGAAGAACTTCCCACAGCACTGGTCCTGGTACTTCTGAGAGATTTGTCTCGCTGTGGTTTGCAAAGAAGGAAAAGGAAACTGTCTACTGGTGTTATTATCTGTTTATTTCCTTTAGGGGCATTTGTCTTTATGAGTCTGCTTAATCTCTATGGGTGGGGAACAAAATATTTAAGTTAGTTAATGACCTTTTTGTTCTGAAATGAAGAGCCTTTCTCATCTTTTTCTCCTCATTCTTCCTTCTGGCACTGTCAGGAAAAAGTCCTGGCTGGGAACCCAGATGATCTTCCTGGGAAAATCTGCTCCTCTGCCCTGTGGGATAGGTAAAACTATTTCCTGGAGAAATGTATGACATAAAAGTTAATCTTACAGGATAGGAAATAGGGTCAAATGAATAGGTACAGATGTAGGTTCCAGTGCCTTGGGCGTTATCCCCCACTTAACCAGCTTTGGCTTTCCACATTAGTTGGGGAAACAGAACAGCTCAGTGCTCCCTCTGCTCCGGCTGCAGTGCAAGAGAGACAACCTGAACAGCAGGACTGTGCTCCAGCTTCCAGCACAGCAGCACCAGGGCCCCCTGCAGCCCCAGCATAAGAAAGACGTGGACCTGCTGGAGCAAGTCCAGAGAAGAACCACGAGGATGCTCCGAGGGCTGGGCCCCTCTGCTCTGGAGGCAGACTGAGAGAGCTGGGGTTTTTCAGCCTGGAGAAAAGAAGGCTTTGGGGAGACCTTGGACCCCCTTCCAGGACCTAAGGGGGCTACAAGAGAGCTGGAGAGGGACTGTTTACGTGGGTCTGGAGTGATAGAACAAGGGGGAATAGCTTTTAAAATGAGAGAGCAGGTTTAGATTAGATATTAGGAAGAAAGTGTTCAAGGCCAGTCTGGATGGGGCTCTGAGCAACGTGGTCTAGTGGAAGGTGTCCCTGCCCACGGCAGGGGGTTGGAACAAGATGATCTGCAAGGCCCCTTCCAAGCCCAACCATTTTCTGATTCTGTGTGATACCATTCCCAGGCTGGATACTGGAACGGCTTCTTTCCATTAGATCTGAACAATTAACAATCCCAGGAGTCTGATCACTTGGTTTCTATAACTGGGCACAATGTTTTCCCCTTCCACGTTGCTGAGTTATTTCTGGTTCTCTCAGTGCATCTCCCGCTCCACGCCGCCCACCGATGTCACACGTTGCCGTCTTTATTAGGAGCAAGGTGCTGGGTGCACTTTTGTAATCAAGTCTGGATCTCTATCACACAGCACTTTCATGTTAATTTTTTCTTCTTATACTTGCACTTTAAAAAGCTGAAGTTATTTTAATCTCTTTGAGAGATAACTGGCTGATGGTATTTCTTAACTCTTCCATGCTGCTTGATCTCATTTTTACTGAGTCAGACCCAACAGCTTTCCTTGTTCAGCAGCCCTGTCTGTGTCTCGTTGTTCTGCTATTTCCTATTGTTTTTCTTGTGGTGCTACTTATGCGACAGCTGATTTCCTCGGGTTTAAGATAATTTTTACATGTTAATTTTTACATGATAAGTTTTACATGTTCAAAGAGCAGGTTTTTATGGTGGAGTCTGAAATATCTTATTCAAAACTGTGAGCTCCTCAGCGAAATCAACTCGTCCCCAGAGAGCAAGGAGGACTAATTTAATTTTTGATATTAAGAACTTCCATGTATAGAGCCTTAGAGCTTCAGTTCAAACTGAGATCAGGACTAGATCTCTTAAGATGAGGGGGTTTTTGCAGTGTCTAGATCAGATACACACTGAACTTGTCACAAAAGGCAGCCGTAATGTGGAATTACTTTGTGTTGGCTTTACAGCTGTGCCAAAAACCTCTTCAGCCCTCACATCCAACAGTAACTAAACTGTAGCTTCTTCCTCGTTCTTGCTGGCAAATTTTCTGCCCCTGACTGTGTGCCAGAGAGGCTTAATTCTCTTTACAGAACCTACCTGGCTATAAGAAGATGTGTTATTAAAGAGGTAAGAATACATTCTGCTGTCCAGCTCAGCCCATCTTAGATGTCTTCCTAAAACTAAGAGAAAGCTGAACTGCTGAAAACTCCTCAGAGCTTAGCTAAGAGGGCCAGGTCCTTAAAATAAATTATTAAATTAATAAAGTGCCACCTTTGAGCATGGCTGATGCATATTGCAGAACCAACTAGACATTGAATCTTTGGGAAAGCATAATGCTAGGGAGACCCAGAGGAATATCTGACCCACAGACACCCCTCATCATCAAACAGAAACAAGGAATTACTATAACATTCAGTCACTAGAAGAAACTACTGGCAGTTTATCTGTTCAAGGGTCAAATAAGATCAGACTTGGTCAACTATCATGCTGATCTGGGCTGGGGTCTGTTTGGTGCACAAACTCAGAATACCTCATCATGGAACATGAATAAACAGGACAGAACAGATTTAAATAGTCGTTTTCTTACACCAAGTGACCTCTCCATCGTGCTACAGGACACTCAGTGCACAGTGCGGGTCTCAAAACATCCTCAATAAAAGTGTTTGGTGCATCTCCCTACACACTCTGCTCAGGCTACCTGAAGCTGTCAAAAAAGAAAGTCAAAGTATCCCTTTTTTTTTTTTTTTCTGAACAGTGGTCCATTAAGCATGTTCAAAGGCTTCCTTTTGGCGTAATTCCAGCTGTAATTTTCTCTTTCTTCCTCTCCCAAATAATCTCTTTTTTTCCCCCCAAGAAGTAATTTTATTAATGAGCAGGAGAGGCCACACTTACATTAAAAAAATCCAAACAAAACCATACCAGTCCATCAGTCTTTAAAGCTTCCTGCAAAATGTTTTGCCTGATTTTGGTATCATCTCCACTGCTTTCTACCTACAAAGTGTTGTGACCTCAGCATCTTGAGCCCTTCTCAGCCTGGAAGAAAATGGAACACTTCAAGCTGAAACAGGTACAAAAGAAACCAAGCCATGGCACTGTGAACAGTGACCAGCATCTCTCCTTTCACAATACTGGAGAATGTTCAGCATTTAGAGCCGGGGTTTGGACCACAACAAACAGAAGGCAAGGTGAAGGCAATTCTCATCCCCTGTGTACCTGTGGAAGTCAGAGGAACCTGCCCTGACCACAACTGGGACAAAACTGTTGCCTTCAAACAGGAACACAGTAACCAAAATCCAGAGCCTCAAGTCTCATTTTGTTTAATTGCCTGGCGAGACTGTAAAAAACATTACAGCGGAGGATATTGTTCATTGCCAGATCTTGAGAGGAGACAGCTTTCACTTTACTAGTGAACCTCTACCATTTCAAATAACTTTATACTCACTCTGAGCCACCTGCTGCTCTTGGTTTGATGTCTGGAGCCACCTGTGAGATGAGCTGTGAACTGACAGCTCTGCTGGATCCTGAGCTCAAGGCTGCACAGGGCAGCCAGGGAATGCAAACCAGCGCTCCAGGCTGCACCAAAGCAATCCACCCCTGCCACCACTTCTGACCCTTATACAGCTGGAAGGCTTCCAGACCCATGCCAGAGCAAGCCTAGGAGCAGCCTGGCACAGTTCAGAGGGGCTGGGCAGGAGGCTACAGCTGCCTGTCTGAAACAGGCCTGGCTGCAGTCAGAGGAGGGTGTCTGACTGCAGATTTCTGAAGTGAGCAGTCACAGCTCACAAACAGCTGAAGCTCCCCTACGCTCCTTCTGGAACACCTCCTTTATAACACACCATCAGGGACTGAGTCCTCACGTTGGCACCTGGCCCTCTGGAATCACACCTCCCATAAATGGAGGCCTTCCTTGTAGGACAGCTGCTCTCCACCCCTTCCCTTCCCAGCTAGTTGGGTTTTTTTGGGGAATGTGGATTTCTCCACCACTCTGCTCAGGCCACAGGAATCAAAAAGGGCTGAAATCTCAGGAAATCACAGCCCTAACTAGTACTTAGAGAAGCAAAAGCAACAACTTCCATGCCCTACAATTTCTCAGGGCCAACAGAAATCTACTGCTTCTTTCCTGCTTTGGCCTTTATGCATTTCTGTAAAGCAGGGAGAAGGGAGGTTGCCATCCCCAAAGCTGTCCTTGCCCTTCTGTGATGATGCTGTGAATGGTCCACCAAAGATATCCAGATGCTGCTCCATCTGGGTTTGAGTAACACTGCTCCCCAGGGTGACACTCCCTCTCCTTATGAGCTCAGGATGCTCCAACTCTTGCCCCATGAGAAGGGAAGAGGCCAGTTACTCCTTAAGTGATAGCAAATTATTCCAGTTACGGATGTAAGTTCTCTCATTATCTGCCTCCACCTACTCTTGGCACGTTGCTTTTGTTCTAAGGAGTCATTAAATCTGTCACTTGAGAAAACACAGAGAGAAATAGACCTTTCAAGGAGGAAGGGCAGGAACACTGACCTGTGCCAAGCTGGCAGCTCTGCAGTGGTCCAGACATACCTGTTCTGAAGCACCAACAGTGATGCTTCCTGAAAATGGAACCTTTTCAGACATACCTCCCTGGAAACCCCACTGTATTTACAGTTCCAATCAGTTGAGATGTATCTGTGATCTCTAAGTGTTGAACATGAACAGAAGCTGTGGTCCCTCGCCTGTGCTTTGTTAGCATTCTTTACAGCACCCAGTCACACATCAAAACCCACACCTACCATCACCCACAACATTTTATTAACAGAAAGGCTCTAGGACATCAGCCAGTTTTTCTGGGAAGAGAGAGGAAAACACCTGGAGTATACTGTTCATACATGAAAAATTTTAAACCAAAAATAGTTATTTGACTGAAATGCTCTGAAGAACAACATTTATGGTTGTTGTACGGCCTTTTTTTGTTTGGCTGGTTGTGTTGTGTTTTTGTTTTGGTTTTTCACTCTTGCAGAACACTTGGAAGTTACATTCCTTTTAAGAGAGGCCCCTATAAGAGAGTTAATTTCTTGTACATTTAAACACAAAACAGCTTTCTAGTTTTATATAATCAAGAAATGGAAAACAATTTTTATTAACATGTTTTACATTTACAATCTTTTATTAGCTAATCAACATCAACATGCAAAAATAAGCGCTAAATACAAACCTCTACAATATGGTTTTGTTTAAACTACAATGGTTTAATTCTTTTGAAAAGTCGTAAGGATGTGTTCTGCAGTTGTTAAAATTGAACTATTAGTTTCAGTAATGAATACTATTTAGACCCTAAAATTATGTAATCATCCTGCAAGGCATCTTCAGAAACTTCGCCCAACACTTAAGAATACCAGCTCATTGTCATGTGAGTACATTCTCAAAGCAAGAAATAAGGCAGTAGCACTAATGATTTCATATTGAACCCTATGCACATAACTAATAACTTTAGAAGGACTTTAACACTATGGTAGACTGGAAAAAGAACATTTAAACAAGCATTGGATTTTGCCTGAAATGTTCTCAGTTCCTCTTGATACTTATGCAACCTCCTTAAAATATTTGGGTTTGGAAAAAGACTTCATACTCCTTCAAACCAGTCCCTAGTTGATCCTCCAGAGAAGCCAGTCTTGTGTTAAAGACATCAAAAATATCTTCCCACGGAAATAAGTTACATCATTCATGTTCAGGATTACTTCACGAGAGGATCATAAAGAAGGCAAAGAGGAGCTTAAAGGAGAACATGTTGGTAGTACTGAGATCTTTGATAACAAAAGGGTCTTGGACAATTGTGAAAAAGAGGGAAGAAAAATGGATTTAATTTCAAATCTGTTGTAACTTTTCCCCCAGTGCAAGTGTCCATCTTTAAAGAAAGTTATCCTTTAAAAGATGAAAGTACTTTTGAGAAGAGTCCAATTTTTGACCTTATGTTACAAAACCTTAACAATCAAAATTTGTTTTTTTTTTTTTTTTTTTAATTAAAAAAAAAATTTAAGTATTATTTCTTCTTTTTTTTTTTTTTTCTTTTTTTTTTTTTTTTTTTTTTTTTACTTTTTTAAGAGTGTTTATTGTTGCTCATTGATCTTTGGTCGCAAGAAACAACAATGCCACCGACAGGTCTGCTCCCCAGGGTGGCAGGTTTTGCTTCTTTGCCACACATTAAGGCCCCCCCCTTTACAGGGTATGCCAAGATACACTGTGTCAAAATTCCAGCGGCACTTCATCGTGTGTTTTACGGACCTACATGATGTAGACTTTCTCAGCTTGTGAGAAGTTGAAGACTTCTTTGGTTCTTGGGCAAATTACTTTGTCATCTTGACGAATAGAAAGCAGAGACTGAAAAAGAGTGAAACCAGAGGGTAACATTCACAACAGTAACTCATAGCATTATTGAACTGTTTAGGAAATAAACTTCTTTTAATCTAAAAAAACGCTGTGGTCTGCGGTCAAAGTGTCTTTGCCCCAAAAAGTTACTTATCGCTCTCCAGAGAGAAAGATTTCCAATGCCATCTGATTTCATGTTATAAATTCATACAGTCAGGCATCAGCTTCTTTAAGACCAATTTAGAGCAGCTAAACAGACAGTCCTCAAGAAATTACAGCAGAAAGTATTTTCCTAGCTTCCTGACAGTTACAAGCTCCTATTTGGATCTATAAACTGATTCTAACCACAGCTATTTTAGACTTCAGTAAGTCATCGATTCCAACACTTACATTGTATCCATAGACATATCCATTTGGTAACATCATAGGAGGATTATTTTCGTTCATTACATCGCCCGAAATCTTGCAGACTAGTCGGGAGTTGGCACAATGTGCCATGGGCAGAGGCTGAGCCAGCTTGTTCAGGGATTTGCTACACACAGGGCAGTCGGGGTTTTTTGAGCTCCCATCCTCTTTATAACACTGTCTGTTAGCAGCAAGTTAGGGAACAGTCGCCAGAATGGAAAGACAATTAAGTTTCCCAATGTGTGTCATTAAAAGATCATCAGCTGTGCCAGCAGAGCCCGGGTCACAGGATGCACAGGGCCATTTCACTCCAGTTAAATGTGAACATGTAAGAGTCAAGGGTTTGCTTTGTTTCTAGGTTCATGAGCACCCCAGCAGCACCAGTCCTTCTCCAATACACCACAGTGTGCAGCAGACCCAACTAAGTTTCAGAAGATGCAGGATGTATTTGAATATTCACATAAAAACAGGCCAGTCAATTTGTGTGTAAGTGCATAAAACCAGTAATTGTGACACAGCTCATTATCTTTTGCAGGTATATTCACTAACTTAAGGCCCAGGCAAAGACAGCCTAGTACCAAAAAACAACACAGATTTGACCTTAAAATTTTTGTTTGGGCGTGGCTTTTTTTAGATAAACCACAACATCATTTATTATAATCCCCCCTTAATTTAGGAGACCAATTTGTACTCCATTTAAACAACTAATGAGCAAGAATATGTGTCACATTTCTTATTTGAGCTCTCTGAAAAGCATCCATAGAACAAAACAACCCCAAAAGGCTTTTCTTCCACTCGCCAATAGTATCTGCATTAAAGGATACGGTGTTTTTATAGCTGAAAGGCCTGCCTGGAGTGTTATAGTAAAAACAGAATTGTTTCCCAGCTGATGTAGTCTGTAGTTATCGTATCTAAACTGTTGGATCAGCATTCTCCATCGAGCAGGGTCCAAGAGATCCTGTTAAAAAACAACACAACTATAAGTTGTTTTCAATCTAATTGTCCTGGGGGGGTAAAAGCCTGGGAGTGACAAACTGTGCAAAACTCACTAGACCAAACCCACCACAAAGCAGAAGTGTACACATTAATGCACAGAGTGGACGTACTTGTTTAGAAAGTACCTTTTAACACCACTTCAGTAAATCAAGCATGACTTAGAATAGCTGGTGCAATATTCAAAGTCCACCATCTACCAAATGTTCTAATGAAGGTATGTAAAGCCTGGTAAGGTTACTTCCTGCATTTAGTTTCCTAGAATGCTGGACTACTTAGGAAGCAACATTAGTACTGTGTGGAAATGTTCCACATATAAATATAACATCTACAGAATTTTGTAACAAGATTTCGATTTGAAGAGCTGGCACAGCTCCAGGTTAGAGAAAGCTTACATAAGTACGCATTTAAAGACAAAGTTCTTTAATGCTGGCTACCTAAAAGACAGGGAACAGCAGTTAAAGGGGTGGTTTTTCTCATGGAAATGAGGACTAAACCCACGGTCAAGAATATGTTGAACCCTAAAAGTAATGCTCTGAGAGAGTCAGGTAAGAAGTGAAGACCCTTTGAAAATATACTTGTTATTTACATAGGCAAAAACCTAAGTTCTTATTGCTAGCATCCCTTCCCCTTTGCATTCATAACCTGCATTTTGGTCATGAGAAGTGACAATGTTTATTTACCTTTACATACTATTTATCAAACAGATCACATATAGACAAAATAAATGTTACAATATATTATTATTTATCATATTGTCATGTGTGCCTGCTACACTTCGAGACAACTAAACAAAAGAACCTGAAGAGACTTTACAGCACCTTCCAGTCCCTAAACGGACTACAAGAGATCCGGAGAGGGACTTTTGACAAGGGCATGGAGTGACATAACAACGGGGAATGGCTTTAAACTGAAAGGTGGCATGGTTAGATTAGGTATTAGGAAGAAATTCTTTACTGGGAGGGTGATGAGGCACTGGAACAGGCTGTCCAGGGAAGCTGTGGATGCCTCATTCCTGTGCTGGGCACTGGTGAGGCTGCACCTTGAATCCTGTCTGCAGTTTTGGGCCCCCCACTACAAGAAGGACATTGAGGTGCTGGAGAGTGTCCAGAGAAGGGCAGTGAAGCTGGGGAAGAGTCTGGAGCACAAGTCTTGTGAGGAGAGGCTGAGGGAGCTGGAGGTGTTCAATCTGGAGAAAAGGAGGCTCAGGGGAGACCTTCTCACTCTCTACAACTCCCTGACAGGAGGTTGCAGCCAGGTGAGGGGGTCAGTCTTTTCCTCTAGATAACAAGTGACAGGATGAGAGAAAATGGCCTCAAGTTGCACCAGGAGAGGTTTAGGTTGGATATTGGGAAAAAATTCTTCACTTAAAGGGTTGTCAAGCATTGGAACGGGCTGCCCAGGGTAATGGTGAAGTCACCGTCCCTGGAAGTGTTCAGAAAACATGTGGATATGGCAGCTGAGGGCGAGGTTTGGTGATGGTGTTGGGTTGATGGTTGGACTCCATGATGTTAGAGGACTTTTCCAACCTTAACACTTCAGTGATTCTAATGTTCAAAGCCAGGCTGCACCGGGCTCTGAGAAATCTGGTCTAGTGCAAGCCACAGCTACATAAGCTTCTTCAAAGGGTATCAAAAGAACACAGCTTGTTTTGCCACAATATTAATGCTTTCCTTGAAGTCCTGAAAGAGGACAGTAAGCTGGAGAAGGCTGTATTCATTGGTTATAGAAGATGCTTAATCCCTTGGATTAATAACAATCAGTTAATTAGAGATATGATCTGACAAACTTTCTCACAGATTTAAAAGTAATTTACTTAAAGCCATTTTAAGAAGCCATTTATGTACAGAATTCCTAGTCATCATAATAAAGGTACTTCCAAACAAACATACACTCTGTGATTCTGTTAATCTAGGTAATTATTAAAGGATCTAAAACATAACTTCGATAAACTAAGTCAGATCCGTAAGTAGTAGGGAATTTCTTCCAACTGTATGGTTGAATGTGGAACAACCCCAGCTTTTCTCTTTGCTCTCCCCCATCGAAACATCCTACCCAAACAAGCCCTTAAAACAAAATACAGGATTTTTATTTCCTATTTCTTCTTAACTATTAAAACAACGATAAGCTCTTACACCCAGTCTTCTAACACATTTATCATTTATGCTCATAACTCACATCAAATGTAGAATGCAAAATACCAGGATCCTTCTAGGACTCTGGGATTAGCGAAGAAATTCACGTTAATTCTGTGGGTTGTTGGTTCCAGAGGGGTTTTTTTGTGTGTTTTGTTAAACCATTAATTTCATCATCAACTGTTTAAAAAACATGTTTATACTGGCACTGTCACATACTGGTTTGGCTTTTCATGGAATTCTTGTCTTGCTCTGCCAGTTCAACACTTCTCTACCTTCTGCCTCCAGAGCCAAGTTAAAAAGAAGCGAATTAGCACATGACCACAGAACTCAGTCTGTAGAAACAGTGCCTAGTTATGAGTTTTGCTTGATTCCAATTTAGACACAGTTATTACCACTAATATACACATTAATTTGTGTAATTCAAATTAATGAACAGTTGTTTTAAGGATCAAAAACACTGCTTTCAGATGATTCGAATCTTTCTTCATCCCAACCACTGCAACAACAGTAATGTAAGAAGCAGAATTAAGAACTGCTGCCAGTGTATTAAGGCCACAGTCTCGTATATTGAACAAAACTATCTCTTTTTTAAGTTTGTCCTTCCCCATCTTCTGTCTCTTGTTGTATATTTACATATTGTGCTTCCAGCCCCACAGATCTTTAGTGCTGGGTCTGTGGTAAGCCCAGCTCAGTGTGAATCTGTGTTACTGTAAAAATCCAACTGCAAGAACAGATACCACCTGGATTAATGTACAGGCAAGGACTGGCTACTGCAATGGAGAACTATTACAAAGGTAGATTTTAGAAAGTAAAATTAGAACAACATTTATCTTGATGTTATCAATGCATTTTTCCTGTAACGAAAAAAACTGCAACATCTGTTTTATTAATCTGTTGTACCCCGTGTTTCAAGTAGAATGTTACCTTATAGGGAGAGATATGAGTGTCTGAAGGAAAGGCCAACATTCCCATCACTTGTCGAACCTCATCCAGCTGACTTCCCTCAGCCTGACTGAAATGCTTTCTTGCATGTCTGAAATACAGAATCGATACTTCATTAGACAGCCTTGTTTCCAAACCAAGTAAGTTAAGGTAATTATGTAAGTTTTCAGAGAAAAGCCTCTAGATTATGCTCTCAATAGATGAGCTCCAAAAGGCGATGGAGGCATTTAAAGGGCTTGAAAAAACACATCCTTGCAAATGGGAATGCAAGTATGACTTGAAGAATTAGCATTTTTAGACTATAATCTCTTAGGAACCAGAATTTCTTACAGTAGCATGAAGTCTTGCCTCACCTACAACTAGAACAACTGATAGATGATTATTAGAAGAAATGCCTCTTCTCATGCAGGCTCAGTGTACCAGTGTCTTCTTTGTACTTATCTCACTTGTGTGAGTGTATGGCAATCTGAAAATCAGCTATTCCAGAACCATTACACATCAAGAGTGTTCAAAAATCTGCCTTGTTTATAACTGACATTTAGGGGAATGCTCACTTTTGAACAAATGATTTTTTTGGG
>VZRE01007706.1:678-43691 GCA_013396775.1 Cephalopterus ornatus | reverse complement strand
GGTATTGGCTTGAAGGCAGTATCACTTTTTCTGTGCAGACTGCAAGAAATTGTAGAACAATGTAATAGAAAACACCTTGTTAAGAGCAAATTTTTTTTTGCCAGGGTAATAAAAAAATAAGTAGAACTTTGGTAAAAGATTTCATACTTTAACACATACTGATTATAATAGATAAACACAAAGCTGAAAACTCGGATATTTTAAAGAAGTGACAGAATTACCATAAACATATTTAAATAAAAAATACAAGCTTTAATATTTTTCAGGAAATAGTAAGAAACCACAAAATTATTACCAGATTATAAGGATATTCAACTACTTTAAAACCCTGTATGAAAGTCTCCCCTATCCAGTCTTCCCAAGATCATTAATTCTCAAGTTGGAGTGTGAGCAGGAGAACCCTCCAGCTTTTAAACTGGATGGGTAGTTCAGCATTTCTGCTAAAAGCTCCTGTTTTCAGTGGTGCACGGATGTAGCACAGGAGACTGGGTATGGCATCAGCATCATATTGGATTTCTGGCATTGCCTAAGTGCAGGAAAGTTTTCCCTATGCTGTGTGTTCTGCACAGGTTGTATTACGGGGAAGATGCCAAGTTATCGCCCAAGTGCTCTGCTAAGTGTTTGCTCGTTTTTAAACTTTCAAAGACTCTTGTCAAAATCTATTTAAAGTTACAAATTTCTTTTTGGATTAAGACAGTATTTTCAAATTGCCCATTTCATGGCTTGAATTAAGAAAACCTAGGTAAATTTTATTTTTTTTCAATTCTGAATTCCACTGACTACTTCATTGAGGTCATCAATACCATGAGAACAGTCTCTTTAGCAGTGTTTCAGTACTCCCACTTCCTCTCCCACCCAAACCAGGAAGCAATGGAAGTTATGTAGGACAGACTGTTTCCACCCAATTTCCTATTTTGGGTGAGCAATTCAGGAATGTAAATATTGTTCCCCAGGTGATGACTTATGAGAGCAGAAGAACAAAACCTGTGGCCTGAGAGAAGAGACTCGGCAGCCTGGAAGAATACTAAAATAATGGTGCAGAGCTGCAGATGAGAGCAAGAGCTGTTTACAACAAAGAGTAGGCAAAGCAAAAAATTCAGACCTACCAGTTAAGCTACTGTGTGTGCATGCATGAGAGAGAAGAGGGGGCAAAAAAAATCCTCTTAAAAGAGCTGAGCCCTGCCAGGCCATGACAATTTACTTTTACAGGCAGCAGGTAAACATGTTTGTAGAAACGCTCTGAGGTGTGACAGGCAAACTCTGGCCACACTTGCTGTGTGTGTTCAAGAGGGGCCAGAATTAACACTTTGGTATGTGTACAATACACAATCACTGTCCATTTGCTTGCCATTCAGATTGGAAATGCTCAGCAATCTAGAACTTTCATCACTTGCAAATACTGAACACATTGGGACATGGTGGCCGTTTTGGGTTTAGCCAGAATGAATTAGGTTTTCTGAAGTGACCCTCTGTTAGTCTTCATCTCCTGACTTTCTTCTGTGTTCTTTAAAAAAAAAAAACCCAGGAAGTTTTCCCACAAGGCCTGTGTGCCAATGGCTGAGCTTCATCCACTGAGAGCCAACACAGAGAAAGTGAAATGAAGCAAGATATCCTTTAAAGGAGAAGCAAGTTCATTAATTCATAGCACTCAAGTCTTTTTTACATTGGGAAGCAAGAAACAGTACTTTGAGTTACTTGTGAATGCACAACATTTAAATAGAACCTTATTTGCCCTCGTGCCATTATTCACCCCTTCCCTTGTCATTAAGCTATTTCCATCTCTGTGCAAGTTTTTTTAAGCTCTAGGAGGTGTATGTGAACCTTACAATGCTTCTTTGCAATGTTTTTACCACCATTAGCACCCACTAGTCAGTATAGTTAGGGCAGGGGGCTACATTTTCCTAGAAATTATTTTTTTAAATCCTGACAGCAGACCATCACTGAAGCCACTAACTAAATTCTTGTGATGGACCAAAGTAATAGGCAGAAAATTTTGTTTTTCAAATCCCAGAACAATTCTGTAAACTGTGGGGACAAAGTCCATTGTCCCTCCAGCCCACACAGTTACAGCTGACATATTGTACTCGGCAAATATTTACTAAGACTTGAAGAACTTGCAGTTCACTAAGGGTACGTTAAATTGTTACAAAAGGACACAGATATTCAATGTACAGCTTATATATCTACATATGCCTGAATATAAAAATGAACATATTTATGGGGCAGCAGCAATAACTAACACCAACATAAAGTGTTATCAAGAAAGGACCTGTTCTTTCTATGCATTTTTTTGACCAATGCCTGAATGCCTTTATCTCAGGCAACTAGTAAAATTTATATTCAGAGTACTCAAAAGCTTTATTATTACTTTTATATGCCTGTTCAACCCCACCCCACCATAAAAATAAAGGAACAAACTGTGTTCACTCATCCTTGTGGGAGAGAAGTTGACTGAAGTGATAGACTGTAGCCACTTTCTTTTCAGCTATTCTTATTTACTCCTTTTGTCCTCAATATTCCCAGAACAAAAAGAGCACACAGTGTTTTGTTAAGCTTTTAGCTAAGAACTTTGTGTATCTCTGGCATCCCATAAGAGCAAAGTAGCAGAATGCTGTCAGATTTCTCAGAATGAATTTAGTGAGAGCTCCAGAAGTGTGAAATGGGTGTCATCAGTCATTCATTGTTACTGTAATAGGTACGAGCTTCACAAAAAATAAGACACCCTGAAGAGACTGTGGGAGTTAAAGGCTAATGATAGTCAAGGAACTTTGTGGTGTTAAGCTTAAGAGATTTACTCTTTGTATTCAAGAAAGTTTTTGTGCATTCTTGAAACTTGCACTTTCAAGGCTACTCTGATAAGGTAGCCTTATCAGAGGAAGGTCTATTTGTACTCATATTCTAAAAAGCTACACAAATTCAAGCACTTATTTAATAAAGATGTATAATTTCGAAGTTCACAGCAATTTTAACCTAAAAGCAACGTGCCACTTTAGAGGTTCTCAGCAGGCAGCAAGCAAAGCTTTCAAACTTATTTAAACACCAGCTGCATTTCAACAAAATGTCAGTTCCCCGAGTTCCACTCATACAGGAAACTCCTTGGTAAACAGCCTCTTTCTCTGCTTTCTAATGGATGCCTGACCTATTTATTGCACCATGGACACAATACTGAAAGAATCCTGCTGCAGGCACTTAACAGAAGCAACCTAATAAAAGCACAAGTTGCAAGGGTTTGCTAACAGCAACGAGATTTATGCTGCACCTTCCCAAAATATATTCCCTTATTCATTACTTATTTACTTTGAAACAAGGTAGAATGCAACGGTAAAACCTTACACTGTTTAGCCACATCATTGAAAGAAAGCATTGAGACGCTTAATTCTGAATGTACAAAATTATCTAAACTCATCCTGTTAAAAAGGAGTGAACTAAGACACAGAAAGTTCTGTAGCTCCTTTTCATTTTACAATTGGTTATGAAGTTAAAGCAGCATCGCCATGATTGGCAAGTTGTAACTGCTGAGTATAAAATGCATGTCAATGTGGAATTTCAGCAGGTATGTGAAATATACATTCACCTCTAACAAGAGTCAATAATGGATGCCTGTTTGCTATATGAACAGGAGCTATAAGTTTTAAACCTCAGAGGCTATGGCAGTACAAGTTATTCCACACCCAGTGTGCTGTGTCCCCCTGAGGGCTGATGGCTTGCAGATTTTACCAGTTCTGATGTGGAAAAGGGATCAGAGGGAAACAAATATCCATTAACAATAAAACATAGAATGACCTTATCTGCTTTGTCCCAGTTCTCAGCCTACTTCCTTCTTTCAGCTCTGTACCTGCCCTCTGGTTTCCAAGCTACATAAGGAAGCTGTAGCTCAAAGAAAATAGTTTTTAGAGCATGGACTACTCTTTGTTAAGATGCATGACTGCACATTTGGCAAAGAAACAAACTTAGAGAATAAAGCTAAAGGCACAGTATTCATGTGGTATAAAGAGCACCATGGGCTTCAGAAGACAGATAATGTAGCTGAGCCTCTTTCATCCTTTTCATAAGTACCTGACGATTCCTCAGGACTTAGGAATTCTATCAAAGGGTAAAGCGCACATATCTGAATTGCAGCATGTAGGTTTTGTTTATTTTGTCTTTAATTATTAACATTAAAATTAGCTGGAGTTTATCAGATTGCACATTTGCATTGGCTGGGACCAAAGCAATGACAATTTATGTGCAAGTAAGGCAAAGGAGGAATGATCTCAGTTAGCTCAAAGAAAGCGATACATTTGAATGGAATCAGAAATAAAACCTGAAAATAACCCTAAAACCTTGCTCTGCAGGAGAGCTTCTGCATCTCAGACTTAGGAATATGCTAGAATGCTTTCAGTCTGCGCATATGTTATGATACTTTGTTTTCTGTAGCTCTGTGCTCCTCTGACCAAAAAGCAGCTTTGCCACAAATACAAGCCTCCTGCTGGTTTCAATTTTGGGAGTACCTGGTGTGGGTTAAAAGGCAGCAGGACTTGCAACTTCCTTAACATAAAACTCGTCAGAACAGTGTCATCATCGGAATGTATCAGCAAAGCTTCAAGGCAGGCCATAAACTTGTCATCATTCCTTAGGTTTAAATATTCTTACAAAACAGAACCTGCTGTGGTTTTCTCCCCCTTGTCCATGTGCAAGCTCCAGTAGCTCTGCCACCTGCGCTGTACTTTGTGGTGCTGGCAAGGTCACTGCTTATTGAATTATCAACACATTCCATTGTTCCAGTATCAAAATTCCACTTATTTCAGCAGAACTGGTTTCCTGTGTTATCCTGGAACATTATTCCAACACCTGAAGTCAGGACTGCTAACTCAGAGGCATAAACTGCTTCACGTGCTGGTGCCATAAAAACTGTGTTGTGGTTGAAGTCAGGCAATGCTGAGGTCTGACTCCAGTTCTGTTACTGATTCACTCCACCTTGAGCAGCGTTACTTTCTCACTGCAGTCCCCACTGAACTGGATCAGAAGAGGTGGAAAACCCAGCACAGCTCATCGTTCCCTGTGACAACACAGAACTGTAAACTGGGCATCAATACAAGGGGTGAACCTGGCCCACAGCATAACTTGCAGAACAAAAAGTTTAATAAAGATAGAAGAGAATGTAGACAAAATTGAAATGTTAAAAAAGTTTTTGATGGAGGTTCATTAACCTTTTATTATTTTTTGTGAACAAAACTGCAATGAATTCCCATGGGAAGCTAGATGTACCTCTTGAAAATTAGTTAAGGGTAAATACATACATTACACTGTATGCCACCGGAAAATCCATTTGCTTTTTAAAACAGATTAATTTTCTAAACTTGATTTTGAAGAATAAAAAGATGCAGAGTTTCAGTGACAACATTAACTCTTTAAAAAGGCACATCTGTGGAATGACATTTTGCCTTTTAAAAAAATTCAACCCCAGCTTAAATCCAAAGACTGATGTCAGTACCAGCAAGATCCTTTACGGGCTTTACAAGGCTGCTGGGTGTTGCAACAGTAGTCACATGTTTCTAATGAAGCATAATACCATCTTGTGAAGAAAACTGTTTGGAAAACATCCTAATTTCATACCTCACAGCATCCAGTCTCTTGTTCTGTCGAATGAGTTCAATGAACTCCTGAATCCTTAGGCTGAACTCCAGACAGCTCTGAGATTAAAGACAAGACAGGGACTTAGATGGTGCCAAAGTTGCACCACATGGTATGTTAAGTACTACATGTGCACAACAAAAAAGAAAGTGTTAATAACATGCAACCTTGTTTGCTTGCTTTTAGGCATTCATGCGGAAAAGTCGAAATGCTGACTCTACAGAGAAGATCAGCACCGAATTCCCTAAAAGCAAACAAAATCCTCCTCCTCTTGTATCCTTCAAAACTTCGGCATTTAGCAGGGATGAACTTTTTCCTAATGACCGAAAGCATCGTTACCTGAGACGCAAGTGAGAGTAACAGGGTGGTTTCTTTGTACTTTACTACAATTTAAAGAGGTAGCTTCAACAGTAGTTTGGGGCTTTGTGATAATTTAGACAGGAGAGGTCTACCCAGAAGACTTCAGTGAAGAAACAAGACTCTGAATGCTTTTTGAAAGATCCCAATATTAACAAAAACCAGCACAGAGTTTAAGTTGCTGCAATGCCCTCCCCTCCCTCCCTTTTTCTTCTAAAGCTTCTATCCCACTCTTCTTGTCAAACATCTAAAAGCCATGCTGGAAACAAGTCTCAAACAAGAAAACCAACTGGCATTTACCTGTTTTTGGAAAAAGGTAAAATATGAAGCCTAATGAAGTTGACAGTGTCCCTTTAAATCAAATTCCATCACCAGTTCACAAAATCTATAAAAAAACTTTGAATATGTGGAATTAAAAAGAAAAAGATTCTCCCCCCATAAAAAACAAGTCACTATGCTTCTTTATAGGGACACAGTCAACTGTTTTATTACCTTAAGAAAACAAGGAAAACCTGAAGTCCTCTGAATCCTGTAAAGAACTCTATTCCCTGAGTTACCCTGCTCCATTTGTCAAATGCTTTCTTCTTCGCCCATGCTTCCAGTGAATAATTGCCTTTTGTTTATTGTCCCTCAGCACAGTAATATCAAAATTCCTCAGTGGCTTCAGTAGGAATTTGAGCAACTTCAAATTTCTATCAGTTAGCTGCCCGGGATGACTAATGCACACATTGCAACAATTGCTTATTTAAGATTTAAAATGTAAGCCATTGGAATGTAAAAATGATGCATTCTGTCATATGTTAAAATTTACTTGTTTAAGGAACAGAAAACAAATTATTTTCAAACTCTGCATTTTTCTGTACTCAAGCCCAGATTTAGCAGAAAATAAAAAATTCTTCTGGACTTTGAGGTTTTTCAATAGGACTGTTTTAAAATACCTTGTTACCCAATTCTACACAAACCCCTCATTTAGAATTTTACACAAGTTTGTTTCTACTAAAAGACTGATCAAGCTTTTTAGCTGTTGGAGATACTCCATCCCAGGGCTTCCTATTTTGTTAAAATGTTTCAACAGCAAAGCCCATGAGCCAAACAAATTAATGTTCAAGGAAGGGGCAAAGCCAATGGCCAGATGGGTTCTGCAGACAAGTCTAACTATAAGAGAGTCCCAGACAATCAGATGAAGCACATTCCAACTTTTTATACCTTCAAACAATCCCACAGCAGCTCTTCTCAAGACTTCAGATGGCTCACATCTGTAAAGGTTACACGACTGCTCTCCCAGGCCACCAAGCACTTTAAATTTTAGATAAGGATTGCTTCAAGGTGGTGGCTGGGATTTTAGAACATTAACACTGATGAGTAGCTAAGCAACTAGAAGCAGAAGAAACGTTTATTTGTGTTTCAAAAGGAAGCATAGTGATTTCTCTCTTCCAAATCTGTCTCACAGCCTTAGTTTTGGTTTTTGTTTGATTAAAAAAGGAAAAAGAAAAGAAAAAGAAAAAATGAAAAAGAAGAAAAAAGCGTAGGGCTTGCAGAAATAGATTTTATTGTAGTTATTTTTTAAAAAAGGGGGATGGGGAAGATTTTTCTTTATTTACTGTTTGTTGAAGATTAGTGATGAAAAAGGACTTTTGGATTATATTTCTTATATCACTGAACATTTTAAGATTACACAAGGGTGGGGAGATTTTTTAGCAGTATAATTATGCAGTATTGTTTACATACCAATTCTGGTTTTCCTTTAATGGTTTCCATAACAAGATCATCATTTTCTTTAGAGTAATCACTGGCCGATTTACTTTTGCATCCCATCTTCGGTTCGTTCTCATTTTGGCGCCCCTGAGTGACAGAGAACGTCACTCTTTGCTCATTGTCAAGTGCACTCAAACATTTTTGGTTAAAGAAAGCGCTTAGTTTAACAAAATAAGACACAAACATCTTTGAGGGAGGCAGGGGTTTTGGTTAATATCAGTTAAAAACAGATTTCTGCAAGCCCTATAAAAGACTACAGCATGTTTGGAAGTGCATAATTTAAGAGACGAGGAAATTTAAACCAACTGCATAGCAACAAGTACACAGCACGTGCAGCTCATGGTACTCAATGGCTTGAGGAAGGCTTACTGTGTTTACTATTGATTTCAGCTTTTTTTTTTTTTTGGAAAAAAACCCTTATTTCACTACTACCTTCTCCCAGCGAGTTAGTTCTTAACTCAAGTTTTGTTTTCTTACATACAACACTTAAAAAATACTAAGACAAAAATGTGTATGAAATTTCTCCCATTAATCTCATTCTTAAAGATACCTGCACATATAAACTGAGTTATAGTCTCAACAGGATGCAAACAATTGTAAATTAAGATTACACGCATCAAGACACTACATACCTCTGCATTTAGATGTCTGCAAATGATGCTAAAACCAACCGAGTATTACTTTATTTGAGCACAATTTGTTGAGACAACACTTGTATCCATAAGATAACCTATCACTCCGTTCCAGGTTTGACATTTGTGTGAGCTGTTGTAGCTCCAACTACCTACGCCTTTTAAGATTTTTATACTTACTGTCCTTACTTTAATACAAGACCTCATTCAAGACCTGCAATTTAAAACAAACTGACCACATCCAACACCCAAGTAGTTTAGAAAACAGTTTAGCAGAACACGAACATGTTACATTTTCATACCTTCATTTTTCTGAGTCTGGATTTGTTGTCATGACACCAAGCCAAGCAAGTCATAGTCTCTTGTCTTTCCAATGACTCCTCCACTTCTTTAGCAGTCAAAAACATCTCAATATTTACCAAGTCCTTCAAAAAAAGAGAGGAAAGGAGGTCTTGTTAAATTGTACTTGTAGTTTACACAGCAATTCTTCAACTGAGCTGGAATACAGAGATACAAAGGACTTTGCTCTCAGGACCTCTGGTTTTTAGAACAGTACTTTACAAAAAGACATCACAGGATATTTTCAAGACTATATTTCCACACACTGAGATATTCTAACAGTGACAATAGTTCTCTGTGCCTAGTTATACAACAGAACTTAAACAAACAAAAAAAAAATTAAAGATTACACCTTGAGTTTTAGCATAGAAAGCAACCAGAAACCACAATCACTGCAGTGCATTTCACAGTTACAGGAGCACTTGGTTTCCTCAAAGCTTGTCCTACTACATCAACTGGACCACGACATCATTATAACATTTGCTAAAGTGAGCAAGAACTACATAAAAAGAGGAGAATCTAAACTTGACCTGGCCACGTGTAACCACTGAGTTTTAGGAAAGTACTACCATGGTGTGAGGTCTCCACACTTTCTCTCACTTGCTTAATACTGCAAGCTCTGGACATTCAATTGCTTACAACAGTTTTGTCTACAACACCAGGACACCGGGGTGACAAAGTCACTGTATTGAAAAAACAGGTAACAGGTGGGCCACAAGATTCCTCAAGTGCTTATCCCAAGCAGATGTTTTTGAGAAAAAAGAGCAATCTAGGATCAAACATGCCCAGAGCAGACCTGCAAGCTGCCTAAGCTACTTTGTAATTGCCAGCAGCTCTACACGTTCACACCAATCAAGGCAAACAATACAATTTAAGATCTAGCAAAGTATATCAAAGATATTTTTTTTTTCCCCTCATACACTTTTGCTGATAAAAATACTTGGGTAAATGTTCCCAAAAGATACAGAGTGGATCCATTCTGAATTGGCACCACCAGAAGTGCATAAACACATCATGCTGTGGCAGTTCATTCTCTGCTGAAGAAAATACGCTGTGGGAAACCATAATTCAACACAAACAGACATCTACTACAAAGTATTTGATTAATATGCACTCTAATTTTGAGCAATTTTTTTTAATGTAGACTTCACAGCAAAATGCTGAAGGTTATACAACCGAAATGCTGAACAAAACCACTCTCAGAAATAGATGGCATTTTCAGCTGTCAGAACAGCTGAATATACTCAGTCTCAGAAGTTCTACCTTCCATGAGATAAAACTGAAAACAAGAAGTAGCATCAGCCATATCCCATTCAAATCTTGCATTTCATTAGCCAGCTTTTCCTTATAAATACGGCAAGTCTAATGCTATTGGAAGAGTGGACCAGGTCCTGTTAGGGTTATCATGAAGGTTATTACAGAAACACAAACAAACCACACGGTTTTCTAAAGTGCAGCACAAGTTGAGCTTTTAGTAAGTCTCTCATGACTTGAATTTTAAAACCAAAATATTAACATGCAACTATATTTTATAGACTGTATGATCACAGTAACAATTTCATTTACCACTGAAAGAATAAAGGGCCTCATGCAGCTCTAGTGGTATCAGATCCAGGTAAATCAGACTGAGGCCAGAGCTCAGGTAGTTAAAAGTTTACAGAACAAAATTAACATTGGACTTCCACTGACTCCTCCCATCCCTTTAGGGCTAAAAAAATTACTTTATTTTATCCATGTGTTGGCAAACAGCCTGAAAGAATGCCAACCTATCCCACAAAAATTTCTTTAAGTTTTCCTACAAGAACATGAGAGTAAACTTTTTGGTAGTCTGAAGATTTTCTGAGGATATGCTCAAGTGGAAAAAAGAAGTGCAGTGCATTACTCCCCTGTGCGTGGTAAGGTGGCCACGTAAAAATCTCTTGCCCATTAACTCATCTGTGTAAGTGACATATAATGCAAGCACATTCATTATCTTGCTTGCATATTTTTCCATACAGTTGCTGCATGGAAAGAGAATCCAATTTAAGGTAAAAACAATATGATAACCATGTATCTCCTCAAGCTTATTTCAGCCACGTGTCCTCTTAACGAGCAGCATTTGCTTTTACACCAAATTAAACCAAAAGCATTAAAAGAAAGACTGGATCTGCTAAGCAGAAACAAATCACTGGATTAATTTCATTTGTTAGTTTTTTATAGTTTAAGCTTCATCACAAAAAAAAAAAAAAAGTAGTATTTCTTTAAAGAAGCATAAGGGCAGCATTTGTTTAAAGACCACGAGTTGGTAAGAGAGTCCCAGCTATCTGCATTTATCAATCAGGTGTTAGTACAGCAGCCCTCAACTATGAGCAAAAACAGTGCAGTTGCTGCTGAGGCAGACAAAACTCTTAGATAAAAAGAGGATTCCTACATTCCTTTTGAAAATTTAAGACGAAAAAGGTTCTATTTAACAGAAATGCTAATTAGATTCGCGGTTGCCAAAAGAAGTCAAACCTTGGCAGCCATCTCTATTAAATAGACAGTATGTATCCAGAAAACAGAGGAGAACATTAATTAAAAGAGTTTCTTTCAGAACTAACAATTACATTTGAATTGCACCAATAAAGAGGATTTTCTTCTCTGTTGACTAGATAGAAAGTTAAGGAACAAATAAAAAAAGGCATTAAGAAATCCTTTTGTAGAGATAGAAATAGCTTTTGCATTTGATTAGAAGTAGTTAAAAGTCTTAATCAAGTAGACTGATAGAACAAAAATACTAAGACACAGTTAGGCAATAAACCTTTACCAAACCCACATGTGCTCATGCCACACAAGTTTTTTTTAATCTAATTATGTTTTCCTATCTTTTTTTTTTGCTGGTGCCTACTCTTGGTGCTTCTTCCTTAGTAGGACTAAGGAAACAGAAGAAAGGAGTATCAGAGGATTAATCAAAACCAGCCCAGCTCTTCTACACAGGCCAGTCTGGAGTACTTCTTGTGTACCTCATCTTGGAAGGATGGGAATCCGGTAACAGCATCAGCAGCTGTAACAGCCGTCTCATGTTCCAGTCAGAAAAATCCCCATTAGCCTCAATCCTGAATAGTTTTCTGAAAGTATTCTGCAATTCAGACTTGTACAGGCTGCAGACCATACAGAAACATTGTCCTTCCCAGCTCCCAAAACATGATTAAGATTTATTATGCTGCTACAAAAAGCCTCTCTTATATAATTAATTTACATATAAAATTGAGTGAATGTAAATACACAGTTTTAGAGAAATGTTGCCACTGATTTTGCAGGTGCAGAAAAAAGCTGAAGCAAGAAATCTGTTGCCACACACTCCCCCTCCAAATGACACAGCATTCAGCACCATGTCAAACGTTTTCTGACTCGTACATAAACTAAAAAGCAATTCTAAACTCTTTAATTACCCTCCTTAACAGCACTAGCCTTCCTTCATGTCACATTTTCAGCTTTCATGCCGTAACTGTGGTTGCAATACTTTACTGCCAGTGCTGCAGAAGGAGAGCCCTGCCCTGCAGATATTTCAGTGCTGTTATTAAACCATAACTTCCAGCACAGACTTTCCAGCCTCCTCTGCATTGCCATAACTTTGCCTAAATCACCTTGCCTTAACTTGCTTACAAATCCATAATACCTGATGTTGGGCAGGAAGACTGATTAACGTGAAACTTTCATTCAGTTAAGCTTCTACAGCTGTGCTGAGGAGAACTCTCTCCACTGAGTATTACTGACAATTACCCAAACACTCAAGAGGGGGAACACGGTACAAGCCAGGAAGTATCACCTGGATTTTATAATTTCTGCCTAAAAAAACCCACTATTGGACTAAACTCAACTAACATTACCTTCTATACAGCAGTCACTAACCATGTATCACGAAGGGTAGCCATTTCAACACTGGAAGAACTTGATCATAAAATAACTATTTAATTTCATTGCAATGGTGAAAACTTCAGGGAAAGACATTTATTATTAGAGAAAATTGCACATGAAGGCTGAAGACACTTTAGTGAAAACAGAAATAGTTATTTAAACAAGAATACAGCTATCCATCACCCTGTGCTCTGCCTGATTTACATATATATAGCTTTTAAAATATCACTGCTTCTTTTTAAGCTGCAAGTGCCTCCAGGGAGGGAGGTTACCAACCCTATGATTCTGCACACAACTCCAATTATTTAGGTATAAAATACTGTGAAGAATGAGGATTCCTCTACGAGGATAATTACTAGATATGTACTCCAGGCCAACACACAGACTATCCCTGTATGGCATCTCCATTTGCTCAGATGGGTTCTTAGTAAGAACATCCCCAGCATGTTTATGCACATCCCCTCCCCTGCACAGCTTTTGGACACTCTGGTCAGAGT
The DNA here is from genome assembly GCA_013396775.1 of Cephalopterus ornatus. Taxonomy (NCBI): domain Eukaryota; kingdom Metazoa; phylum Chordata; class Aves; order Passeriformes; family Cotingidae; genus Cephalopterus; species Cephalopterus ornatus. Next base: position 30,622 of record VZRE01007706.1, on the reverse strand, counting down.
GAGCAGGAGTTGACATGGGCAGAATTCCCAGGGGATCTCGCTCCAGGTTGCTCTCCTTAGCAGCATCTTATTTTCAGGAGAGTCCAATGCCCGCCCTCACTGGAGGGAAAGGCTGCAGCAAACATGAGCACTGGTTTCAAACACCAAAACTAAGAGAACAGTGAAAATGGGCCCAGAACTTCATGAATTCACGTGGTTGTGTTACAGAAAAGAAGAAAAAGTGATTCACCAAAATACAGTGAAGGTTATGAAGAATAATAGCTGCAAAATAATGAGAAGGTACATGTAAAGGCAGCAGGGTAATTTGGCTTAACTCGTGGATATATTGGCTTCACATGAATTTAAAATTACACAGCTATGTCTGTTACAAAGTTGTGAACCAAATGAGAAACTGGCAACCATATATCAAAATGGGGATTTCAACTGAATTTAAAGCCAAAGATTGTAACTTTAAGGTTGTTCACAATTCAGACAATTCAGTAGAAAACTGAAAAAAACCAGATCTAGATGTGGGGCTCTAAATTCACCAAGAAAACTGCTCAGAGTTTTCAGCACCAGATACAACAAAAATAGCAACATTAGATCATATGTCAAAAATGGCTTAGAAAGAACAAAAACATCTTTTCTGCGGTAGCAATACAGCTTTTGCTTGAAATTTATTTAGTGTTCATGTGAGGGTTTTAATTTATGTAACATTTTAAAATTTGGAGCAGTCAGGCCAAGTCATTCCTCTCCATCAGTCTCCACTCTGCATATGAACTGAAGTACTTCTATTTTATGAGATCTCCAGCCACAAGTCTGGAGAGCTGTCAGAAGGAATGTGTGATAAAATCCCTTATAATTCACATGAACATCTATATATTAATATAAACCCCAGCATATTTCACATATGAAGTGTGAACCTTTAGCAGGGCTCAAAACTAAACAGAAGTGAGTACTAAAACACACAATACTTGATATTTTCAAATCTGCCATAATCTATCCTCAAAACAAGATTAACTCACCAAAAAAGAAAAAAGTTAGGCTTAAACAAGATAGAATAAAAGATGTGATTCAGTGAGAAAAGGCAGCATTTTATAGAAAAGAAATTTTTCTTGGTGGAAAAAACCCAACAGTCATAAAATAGGCTATTTGTTGTATAAAATAAGTGATTGGTAATATCATAAGACGCTATTTACATATTTTTTAGAAAATGCAAATTGTTTATTTTTAATTGCTTACTAACATCAATATGAAATTGAAAATAGGCCAGTATGCCCCAAGGTATCAGTGACTCATTGCCAAGAGCGTGTACCAGTGACAGTTTTAATAAGATTGACTACCTATCTATACACATTACATGCATAAGAGCGCTACCCTCAAAAAAAAGGCTTTGCTGATGCACTTCAGCATTCAGCAGCACAGTAAACTACTTGTATATGAAATACAATAAACACTTAGAACACTGAAATAACTTAAAAAACCCAACTGTGTTAAGCTTTCAATGACTACTCACACACCCTCCACTTGCAACACTACTTTCATTATAATTTAGTTCTGTAGAAGTGAAATAGAAATGCAATAAAGAAGAGTTACAAACAAAAAGGTCAATTTAGTCTTCTCCATTAATATATTCATTTGTTAAAATTTGCTCTGTGATGAACACACAGCAAATCCAGGGATCATCTCGATGCCATGATTATTGGTACACAACTCAGGGAGAAGGCAAACACAGGGAGCTGCAAGGTAAGACAACAGGGGAAGAGGTCCCGTATTTCCACAGCGGGGAAAACAGTGAAAGAGGCATCAGCTGCAGGAGCAGGAAGGCTGGAACGCACCACTGTAACATTGCCTACTTGAAAATATGTGCAGAAAAGAAAAACGAGGTGCAGGGGAGAAGTGGGACAGTGCAGGAGGTTCTGATGGCAGTAACATGAATTGAGACCACCATCCATTTCCTCCGCCTCTATATATGGGCAGGAACAAAAGGCTGCTGGAATAACAGTTCCTTCAAAGTCAACTAAGGGTATGTGAAAACTGCATTAAAGGCAAACACAAATTATTAAGAAAATAATGGGACAGGTGGTGATAATACAGCAACACCACAATTACTGAAGACCAGTTGAAGTGGGGCACAAATTAACATTAAGAGTCCTCCTTACTCTCCGCTCATAAAATAATGTTGTCTGAAGTTCATTAAGCTACTATTAAGTGTTATAATGCTACACACATTAACGGGATTAGAGAGAAAATAAACAGAGTAATTGAGAGAATGTCCTACTCAAAGCCAGCTGCAGAGTCAGTTATTGGGAAAAAAGCAAAGACAGGCAGCCAAACCACAGATTCATCAACAGAAGAGCCAGAAAAGTTTTTGTCTACAAAGTAAACACAGAACCCCATGGTGTACACACACAGTCAAGCTTTCACATGAGAGCATCTTCCATGACCTCAGTACAGCACAGACCTTTTAGTTCTACCTGGTTATTTTTGAAGGATCCCAGTAACTTGCACTGACTATTTGTCTGTCAGAAGAATACTGTCTTTACAGAACATTAGAGGATACTGGTACTTCTTTTGTTAATTAGTTCTAGTGATTAAATCATGTTCTAACCTCGTGCCCAACTTCAAACTTCAATTTTTCTGACTTCTGATTCTATGTGCTGTTTTTTCCCCTAAATCTTTTTGCACTAGATTACAAAAGTCCTTGGTATAGGACTTCTGCTCTCATACCTGTCAAAAGCACCCACTCCTTATATTTTCCAGTTCTCTTCTCCCTCCAGTTTTTCCAACAGCTTTCCAAAGGTATGGTCACCAAAACTACGGGTATTCTGGTCTTGACTGTTCCAGAGCCAAAAAAAAAGCAATGTTTCATCCTCCTCCTCTTGCTCACGCACACGAGCTGTGTGGTAGAGCCTCACAGTTGGAGCGAGCACCAAGGTGGGTTATTAGCAAGCTGTTTTCCCAATGCATCCCCTGCTCCTGCCTCAGCAATTTCTGTAGCTCAGCAAATGGCTGCACCTTATCCAGCAGCACATTATACCCCGCTAAGTACAGTAATAAATGACTATGCTGCAATAGTGTGACAAAGCCTCTAGAGCTTAAGATGCATCATTGGGCAGAAAAAAACTGCCTCATTTTCTGTCACAGTCTCTTCTAGCACAGGAAGGGTGCCCAGTCCTTTGCCAGCAGAGCACAAGCCCTGCAGCTTTTGTCCACACAGGATCAGTCTGTCTCAGCAGCTACACACGTTCTCTGACAAAACAGTAACCCTGCCATCAGCCAGTGTAGTGGTAAGAGAAAGTGTTAAATGTGATGTAACATCTACACTTTGAAGGAATGCCTGGCAGGAAGAATGCACAGTAAGAAAAGGCATAACTGAAACCAAACCTCTTTTATATACCTGGGCAATCTTCAGGTGATAAACAGCATTTCCTGTTTAGATAAAATTTGAATTCAAGAATTTTCCTTGCATCACCAGCCTTCCAGACTAAGTATTTTGTAACAAATTAGCTCAGTTACAATACACTACAGGTAACCCACTTTGCCTAAAAGGACTGAAAAAAAATGATGTTCAACATCACAGCACACTTCATGTTGTTGACTTTGAAGTGTCAAATGATTTGTAATGAGAAAGTTTGTTATTCTGCTTCGATCTCGACTATTTCACATTTACATAATTCTAATTCCTCAAGATGCTTGAGACAAACTGCAGATGTAAGGCTGTGCAGGAATTACAGCACTTTGAAATTCAGATGAACACACCCAGACGTTCATTATACCCATCTAGTCAGAGTTGCCATGCCTACGCTAGGAACAGCCAAAACACATCTAAAGGAGTTTCCCATTTCCTCTCTACAGCCTGGTACTGTAAGGTACCTCCAAGCAGGATAAGTTAACATCCTGGCACCTTTATATCATTCACACCCATCCAGGAGCTCCTGGATGCAGGAGAGGGACACAAATAGCTCCTGACAAAAGACACCTTTTGCCATTCAGCCTGCATTTGGAAAATCAGCTTGGCTTTGTTCTGCATGACAGTGGAGCAACAAATATATTCAAGCATTATGCTGAATATGATTTACCTATTTAAAATTGAATTGTTATGAATATAAACTTGTTTTGACGAATTATTTCAACACCTGTTTGTGTGCTTCCTATAAGCCATTCTTGGACTATGTGTCTTAACAAGGAAGATTTCTAAGGGTACACTGGTATGATTGTTAAGAGAAGTGTTTATTCAGCTTTTAACTTTTTGAGTTAAGACTTAATACTGCTCCTGATTGTGATGCTCAAATGTGCAGGTCACTTTCCATCTCCCACTTTTTGAGAGAGTCATCACACAGAAACACTTACTCAGGGAATGGATTACTACAAAAACGGCAGTTTAAGTAAGATTTTGCCCCATAACAGACAGAAATCCTTCAGCAATACTGTACTGAGGTCTCAGCTGAAGGGTCTGTATCACAGTGCTGAGGAATACTTTCACAAAGCAGGGAAAGAACATTTAACTCTGGGTTGAAAAAAGGAACACTGATGTAGAACAGGACAACGAGGAGATCAGGTACTTAGCTAAAAGCCAAGAAGCTTGACTTCAGGAATTCATGTTTCTCTTATCCCACAGGACATCAGATAAGATTTCATGGCTTTCCATAACAAAATTAAGACAGTGTAACACATCTGAATTCGTTGCAGGGATATTTTTTAGTTGGGCTAATCCCTTCAAAACTGGTTCCAATTTACAAAAACTGAAGCTGCAGTAGAAGAGAGGAACTGGACCAAATTGGAAAGAGGGGAGAACAGAAGACAGTCAGCTTTTCCAGTGACTACTATTTCCTTTCATTTAAACTCAAGTAATTTTCTTATGAAGGTATTTACTACTTTGCAAGATAATGAAATATTTTCAGAACAGTTTTGCAATATTTGCCCTGTTTTGATACTGTCCAGGGAATAACCATTACCATAGATTTGGAAGTTCTGCTCAAGAAGGAAACCACTGACAAAAACTGGACATCTGAACTCCCACTTCAAGAAAATTTCTCTTTTTGGGACTGCTGGCAATTGATTTAATACTGCTTCAAGTGTAAAGAAGCCCTTCTAATAGAGATCAATGTTTGCAAGGGTCAGATGCCCAGACAAAACTTTTCAAGTCAACGGAATACTCATATTCCTCCCCCCCCAAATTCTCAAAAGCAAAAAGCACGCTGTGATATTAATGTAAAGGGCTACTTCGGTATCTTTGAAGGATGATGCACCAACTTCATTGCTGATCTAAGAACATTAATTTGCAGAACTTTGATTTACATGCATAATCCCCGATGCAAGGTCAAATTAAACAGTTCTAAGCTATTTAAGAGAGTTATTTCAACTCAGGTGTTCAACTGCAATCTTACAGTTCCACTGCCCACCCTGACCAGGGTGGCAGTTCTTCTGTCCCTCTCTGGTTTTATAGACTTCTAAATCATTTGCTCCCTACCCTAACAAACTGAAACTCAGTCTGAATTTATGTTATTCTTCACAGAAAAAAAACATTGCCACTTGTACAGCTTTTGTGCAGCACAAGCATTAAGGCAAGGAGATATATTCTTTTACCAAAATAAACTAAGCAAAGACAGAAAGAGTATTTACAGCCTATAAGAGACTGGCAGCTTCAGAATCGGAGTTTGTTTTCAATCCTACAGGCAAAAATCACTCCAGCTATACATAATTAAGGAAAGAAAATAAGGACACGACATGTTTTTTTCTTCCTGAAAGGGACTAGAGAAAAACGATGAAATTTTAAAACCCACCACCCCTAGAAACAGCAAACAAAGCACTACATACTTAACCTAATTATAAAACTTATCTACAAACAGCAACCAACTTCCTACTGGAACACACTTCCAAAACTAGATTTGCATATCAATTAATGGCACAGAAATGAGGTAGCATTCAGTGTAGCAGAACATGGAATAACAGAGGTGAAGTTAACAGACAACCTTGCCAGCTAGCTGAAAAAATGAATCTGCAGATGAAAATATGCGTTTTTATACATAAAGGTCATAACAGAATCAAAATAAGATCATTATTAAGTGTAACAAGCTGATACTGATGAGCTTATCTGTATGCAATAACGAAAACTTAACATCTAGTTTGTACCTTCAATCCAAACTGTTTTTCACGTCAACAGGGAGCCCAAAGACAAAAAGAAAAAAGTCCACAATAGAATCCCCTTCACCCCATCTTTATTTTGGAACAATCATGACATTTCTGTCCTTGACTGTCAGCTCTTATTTTAATATTACTCACATTTTGGTTTACTTTCCCAAGCAGCATTACGTTTCTTTAAAGACATAATACACACATTACATGTCTGGAATTTATTTCTTATATTGCCATAACATTATGCTGTATAAATGCCACATGCTCCAGGTTATTCCTTACTTGAGCTACTTCCTAACTTTGATATTTAAGCTTCCCTGTAATTTTTCACATCCAGAATTTCTCTCCATTCTGTTTGCTTCCTAGTTTAAAACCATTCTGTTACAAGCTTTCATAGCCTATCATTCCTGTGAAGGTAATTAATTTAGAAAATAGCATAAAATTTGTCACAGCCCATCAAAAACTATTAGAATTGGACACTATGGTGCCAATAATACACAGCAAACAGTTTGCTCAAACATAGGGATGATTTAATAGTCTGCTTTTGGTCACTGAAGCAGAATCCTTTCTGATCTGCTTCCACCCATGAAGCACCTCAGCAGCCCTGCAGGTCTCTTCACATTCACACGCCATGCAGGACACTTAAAGCCAGCAGGCTGAGACTTGCTCCCAGGACTGGTCTAACAGCTCCCGAGAGATGTTTAACCTGGGATCCCCGAGCTACAACTGAAATGGAAAGAGCCGCTTCCTTCAGCCTTTCCAAATAGCGCCAAAGGGCACTTTGGCCATTTGGCCCGAAACCACAGGAACAGAAGCACAGAATGGGTGAGGTTGGGACCTCTGGAAGTTGTGTAATCCCCCTGCTCAAGGAGTGGGGGTCACCCACAACAGGTTACTGTTATCTGGGTTTGAGCATCTCCAAGTACAGGGAGACTCCACACTCCATGTGTCTGCTACAGAGCCCAGAACTAGACAGAGCTCCCCAGATGGGTCTAACCAGTGTTGAGTAGAGGGGCTGCATTGCCCTCTTCTGCTGCTGGTGATGCTCATCCCAGTGCAACTCAGAGTGCTCTTGAGTTGTCTTTGCCACAAGAATGCCTTGTTGGGCCACGCTCAACTTACCCACCAGCCTCACCTCTGGCTGCTGGACAAGCTGAATAAAAACACCACCTTTTTTCAGGTTCCTACTTCAGGTATAGTGACCACCCATTGGAAACAATATTGTCTTGAGATATCAAGACAAGACTGGTGGTGGGGACATTGATCAAAATTACAGAATACCATGATATTTTGTAATCTCTACAGCAAAGGCACCTTATTAAACATTAGAGAACATTTCAATGATTATATCCTTCAGCAGGAAAGGAACAAAAAGCAATGGTGAAGCTGCCTTATTAAACCAGCAAACTCCCAAATTCTGTATAATGACCAAATCCCAGTATCTGATGCTGTAAAAGCTGTTCACAAAGAGGATCACCACACAGTAGGAGTGAGTGAGAAGTTGATAGACTGAGGGAGGCCTGATCCTCATTAAGCAAAAAAAAAAAATATAAAAATTAAAGATGACTAAAATGCATAATTTGAGCAAACTAGAAGAAATAAGGCCTCAGTGCCTTCAACGAGCAACTACATTCTGTGTTATTCCAGTTACTTTGATGTTATGCAAATAAAAACTCTTAAGCTTGAAGGCATAAGGTAAATAATCTTATTTAAAACTGTCTTTGTTTAAACACAAAATTTCCTATTCAGCAAACAGAATGAAAAGCTTTAAGGCTTCACAAGTGCAACACTTCGTACCACACGATCTTGCAGTGTATCATGACAGACCTCCATGCTTGTGTCTAAACCAAAGGTGAGTGTTACTTAATCAGGCGTAATAGAACTTGCCTTGAAAGTGAACATATTTCCATAATGCTTTTTCAGCAGACCTAGCAGGTACAGTAACATGATGATTCAGCAGAGATCAGCTCCTGCTCAAAACAGAGGGAGACATCTACCAGAAGTGGAAGAGCTGCTGACCAGTCAGCTCCAGTTATCCCAGCATAACTGCCTTGGGTCTTTTGACTCTCATGCATGGGCTGTATCTTTAGTGAGGCACAGCAGCCTCTTACAGTTCATTTCTTCAGGACTATTTCCTATTAATACTTTGTAATTTGCTTCCTCCCTCACTTCTTTTCAACCTCTCCACGCTGTTTCCTATTTGGCGTGTACTGAAATCGCTGCTGGTTGAACAGGGTCAGATCAGCAAAGCAGCAAAGGAATAACAGAGACATGTGACAGATACACCCTTGTTACAAGACAAAGAACAAGTGCATATGCTCTAATTTGACATCAGCAACAACAATCTCTTTCCCCTCAACAAGCTTAGAGAGCTGTTAACTGCGCCACCTAAGAAAGGTGAAGCACGGAGGTCACATAACGCAACTCAATTCTCAGCATCTTTATAGACAAGAGTTGCAGAAGAGTTGCATCCCTTCTAGAATCAGGAATATTAAAAGAACTTAAGATTCAAGGATCGCTCAGGATCAAATAGCAAATGCCACCTAAAATTAGCAGTACATGATCTCTTTAAATAAACAGCGAATTTTTAAAGAATGAGTTTTAATGTCCCCATGGCTGTCAGAGGACCACAATGTGGACTCATTGCTCTGCATAAAGAAGCTACACCAAAGTACACAAACTCCAAAGACTTCATAACCCACTGTGAGACCAAAGCAAAATCAACCAGTGAAAAGGAAAGCAAATATGGAATGGTGAAACAAGCAAACCAGCAAAACCTTTCCATGGACCATACAAGATAAACTGGCTACTAAAAAAAACCAAATTGTATCAGAATTTATTTTCCCAAGTAAAAGCCAGCTTTCCTCTCAATGCATTAAACAGTAGGATGATACAATAGAACAGTTGCTTCTGCAATCAGCATATGCCGTTCTGCTCAGTCTGGTCACCTACACATATCATCTGAGTGTGGCTAGACAGATGGGAAGCTCCACCAACTGCTTAATCAGCAGCCTAGAGGCCTCTAAAAAGAAATTCTGTATGACATTTGAGAATTAATCTTTTTAACAGGCCAAGGTGTTTATCTAAGAGCATTTAATTTGTGACTAAAAACTATGGATTCAATTTTTACTTATCTAATACATTAAAATACAATTTATGTCAAGTAAGGCGAGCCAACTCGAGCCTAAAAAGATCAACAGATAAACACATTAATACATAAAAATAAGCGCTACAAGGCTAAAGCAGCTTTTCTTCTATTTGCCAACCTGCTCTTCACTACCGTTTTGTTAGTTAGCTCACACTGCTACCCACCTCAATGCCGCTTTGCCTCGCTAGTTTTACAGCTGTGTTGTAGTAGCCGCAGCGTAGGAGGTGCTCCACCATCATACGATCCATCCGCTTCTTCTTCCACATGTTTGCAGCTGCTGGCTGGTCACTACTGTGCTCCTTCAGGTGTTCAATCCTACGTTTGCAGAGCTTTGCACTCTCATCTTCAGCCTGGATTGATTCAACGGCCTGAAAAGTAAAAATTCACAGTGAAGAGGGATATGTTTTCAATCTCCAGGGTAATTGTTTGCAAGCACCCTTTACATACCACTCTATACAGCTACTCCCAGTAGTGTTTCTTTCATTTAGAAATACATTTCCTATGGCAGTGCATAAAGTATGAGCATGGCTGGCCCAGTTCTGAGACATTCTTGCACAGAAATAGGTTTTGACTTATTTGACATTATGAATATATACATTTTTTCTGCTTAATTTGCAATTCGTCCAAAACCAGCCAAGTATCACCTGCAGCAGCAACTGCTGTAGTAGCCTGTAAAAGTGCTTTGTGGGGTTTGCAGTCACCTGATCCAAGCATTTGAAAGCAAAATTTCCACCTCTAACCTATGTATGGCTTCTTCCTCCAGCAGCTGTCCTGCTGAATTAGTTCTACTGAGGAGTGATGCAGAGTAAACCCACATTACTTCTAATACATTGGAGCCATTTTAATCAGTCATGCAATAATGAAAATTATACAAACAGTTGGCCTCCTGGCACCTGTAATTCAAGGACCCAAAAGCAGTTTTCCAAAAATCATCAGTTTTGTTAAAGCTGTACTATTTTATTTAACTCTGCTGCTGTGGAAGCACAAATACACTGTCAGGGAGCCTTACTTAGGAAAATACATTTGCCCAGAGGAATGACTTTTTTAAACCAACACATCCAGCACAAAACAACGTACTTTCACAATTTCTTTCCCCTTTTTTTAATTAAAAAACAAGCACTCAGCTCACACTTGCTTCCGTTCAGCCTTAAAGTTACATGGCTGAATGGTTATGCTGCTAATTTTTCCAGGTAATTTTATGACAGACACCTCATCACTCCAAGCTTGCTGACTCAGCACACAGCACGTGACAACTCCGGGTCACGCCAGGCTACAAGAGCTCCAGAAAGCTGGCAGCACCTTTATAAGTTTGCTAAGGTAAAGGCAAAGCAGCAGAGGCTAGTTAGTACCTTTCCCATCTGGAATCTATCACTGGTGATGCAATTTCAGGTTGGGTTGCCTTGTGGTGACTTTAAACTCACTGGCTTGGGTTTGAACAACTGCACAGGAAGGTACACAGGCAGGTTTGCCAGCCCCCTCTGCACTCCATGCTGACACAGCCGCCTTCCCAGTACTCAAATTATTCAGGCTACAGTGTCATCCTTGGATAACAGCTCCAGCCCTGGAAGCACGGGTTGGTTCCAGCTGTGTTTGCCATGCCTGCCCATATAGGCACTTCTTCTGGAAGGATCGGTATTAGAAAAGCAAAGTGAAATGAGAGAAAACTTGTGCAAGAAACTCCCACCAAAAATTTGCCCCAATTAAGCCTGACTCTGATCTGACCCGTGATGCCCAACTCAAGTATCTAAAACCTTAGTCACTATACGTGAGTCTTTTACTAAAATCCACGTAAACATTTGAACCTTGAGTTATTTTTATTACTGAAGTCTGAGTTCTATTACTGAATTTAGCTTTATTTTGTAACATACAGTTTGGAGATAAGTACTTTGTTTAAGTTATAAACTGAGTCTTTTCCCATTCAGCAAGCAAAGAGTAACTCAAGCCAAAGCTCACTTTCACTTTTTAGATGTCTGCAGTGTTACCAGATGTGAAGGTAACCTTGAGAAATATTCTGACTACAACTAAGAGAATTCAAGGCAGCCAGGCACAAAGGTTAGACCCTTTCTCATTCCAAAGGGCTCTGCTTATATGGGTTTGTATCTGGACTTATACAGCTCTTGCTGGGTTTTTGATCCTTCTAGCACATTCAGAAAAGCTACCGATCCTTTTCAAAACTCTCTGAACCAAGTCTATCTGGACCTGCCCTGCTGGACATTAACAGAACTTGAGGGAACAAGCATATTAAACAGGATACAAATGGAAAAACACAAAGGCCTAGGTTTCCCCAGGATCGTTTTCAGAACCCAAGATACCTGCTGTGTTGACAAGCTCTCTTTTTAAGAGTGAGTAAGGTGCTAAATAAAGGAACCATCTAATTCTATTATGGCCATCTCAGCAGTTCATCAGATCCTTGTCTAAACACAGGAGGAAACAGAGATCCCACAGGGTCCAAAGGCCCTAAAGAAAACAATCATTTTGCTTGGGGCAGAGATTACAGACAAGACAGCTGGGAGTGGAGGGTTTGGAACAGAAACAAGATCTTTGTATTTTAGAAGACTTACTGTTAAACAATTTTTTTTTTTTGCCTTTTGTTATTTCTGAGCAGCTATAAGATTCCCCACAGTCTTTCAGAAAATCAAAAACAAATGAGCAATTACATTAAAATGGAGCTTTGCACCCAAAACATTCAGCAATGCCTTCAGACACACCCCCACAGCCAGCAAAGATTTAACAAGTAAATAACTTTTACTCCTCCACATCATTACTAGACACTTACAAGCAAAACCCAACACCTCTCTCAGAAATAGCATTTATTTCTTTCTGTAAGTAACAGAGAAGTGAAAAAAACATATCCTTCAAGACCTCTTTAAGTCTCAGAATCCAAAGATGAAAAAAACAATTAATTTATGAAGTCTTTTGCAGAAGAGCTTTTCAACACCCAGCTGACTTGTTCAAGCAGAAAACCCCAAATCAGCATACATGACAGTGTTATTTTCATGTTACAAACCTCCAAGGTATTTTGATGCTTCACTTAATACTGTCTCAAGATTTATATCTGTTGGTTATTTCATTTAAGTTTTAACGAAATGACTCTGCTACTATGTTTCATCTATTTATTTTTGGAGGAGCACTGCTTTAAAGTCAGGCAACAGAGCTATTTTCATTTTTCTGCAAGACTGGTTTCAAGTAAGTGTTCTGATGACTCTCAGGATGAGTAATATTCCCATCCAAAATAAGGATGGCTTATACTTCTTTTTCTAAGAACATATACATCCTTTTCTAAGAAAGATGTGGTAAAGGCATGAAAGGCTGGCTGTATTTTATTCAAGTTTAATAGCTAGAAGCAGGTTATCTTGCCAAATTTTGTTTAAAATGCTCTTAATATTCCCTAGGAATCTTTCAGCTTGCAAGTTCAGTGCAAAAAAAAAAAATTTCAGTAACAATCCAGGACAACTTGGACTTTCTTCTGCAAAGGAGCCTCAACACCGCATATATCTATTCCTGCACTGGAGGTCAAACATTTTTCAGCTTCATCTTCTACATGTTTTGCTCTTTGAGTGATCAATTAATGCTACTGGCACAAAGCCTTCCATTAGACAAGCAGGAACTGATACAAATCAATTAATTTTGCTACTATTTCTTTTCTGTCAGTAGCAAAATTCCTTTTCAGGACTATAAAAATACATATTAATTTTACCTCTCAACAGAGGTTTTGTTAGGCTTAGTCGTGGAACACCAAGTCACGTTTCACAAGCACAGCGAAGAGAGATCTCACTGTGCATTCCAAGGCCTTTATCTGAAGTGCCAGGAGCCCCTGTTCTCTGGAGAAGAAAACCCAGGCAGACAGCACTGCAGAGAGCTATTTCTGTTCACCCTGTAAAGACCAAGCGGCGAAGGCGGAACAACACTTACCTTGCGTTTCAGAACGCTGAGCTTCTCAACTACTCCATCCAGGAGGCTGACGACGGAGTCCACGGCGGGACAACTGCTCAGTGTCTTCTCCAGCTCTGCCACCACCATGGTGACGTGGCTGGTCTCCCGGTCAATGTTCTTCTGCGCAGCCCGGAAGCGTTTGTTCAGTGTTTCGTACGGCACCTAAACGAGAAACAGCAAGTCATCAGAATTTCTGGTCCCCTGGACTTTAGGGAGATTGATGATTTCATCTGATGCACCCCCAAAGGACACCTCGGTTCCAGGAGACTAGAGGTCATTAACTGAACTTGAGTTCCCATATCAAAGCCCTTATTTAAGGCCTCTCAGGAAGGACCTAACACTTCAAAGATTATGAAAAAATGACAGGACATAAATACTGTAGTTACTCTTCTGGTACCAGTTTCACCTATCCTGCTTTGGCTGTGGCACTGATAGAAACAGTCCAGGGAAAGCAAAGACAAATGTGTCTCTACAAAAGGAAAGCTACAAGTTAAACTACAACAAAGAGATCACCCTTCAGAACCTGATTTTTTAAGTTTACAATTTCTTTCCTTCAGGTATTCATTAAAAAAAAGTTACCTTTTAGAATGCATGTATAACGCATATTGGCTACTAAAAAATGTATATGTAGTACACCAACAGTTATTCAGGAAACCTAGCAGGCCTCCTACATACTTCTGTCCACAAAAGATGACTTTTTAACATTACTTCCACTGGGACTACAAGGAACCCTAAGAGAAATTCCATGTAAATTTTCTTTTAGTGATAAAGCCTTACACTGCATGACTAAGCTGGTTAAATTCCTCTCACTCAGGCTTCATTCCTGGGTGAGATCAGCCAGTCTTGGAGGTCTCCCGTCCTACTTGTTGCACGCATTTATGGGACAGTCGTATCAAAACTGCTACTGACGGCCGTTAAGGACACACCCATAGTAGTATACAGTCTGGTGAATGATTTGGGAAAAGCTTCCCAAAAAAGCTTTGGGAAGAAATGCTAAGCTGCTCCCACCACATTGCTTTCACTACACTGACAGCACAAGCAATTTGGACAGGAAGTTCCATTACTTCGCAGAAATGGGAATTTTAAAAAACATTCCAGTGTTGTGCACTTAATTAACCCGTATCTTTTATCTTTAAAAAATCCATGAGAAGTTCTTTCAGGTAGTTATGATAACCCTGATTGCTTTTCCATTAATCAAAGGCATAATTTCACCAGCAATCAGATTATACACGTTAAAGGTAAAACAGGAAACGCGAATCAGCGCTCTGTTTGGTACGTATCACGTCTATGTTTGATTACAAATCTTTCAAGCATATAACTTCTAATCAATTATATCAAGGTCTCCATTTTCCTCATTCTAGTCATTTGCATGCAAGGAAGTGTCCCCAGGGGCCACACTCCTTTTGGGCTCCATTAGGAAAGAGGTTACTGCATGAATCACTGCAGTTCCCTGTTAGAGAACAGTCTGGTTCAGAGTAAAGCATTTGCTTTCCAAGACTTTGCATGACCTACAGCGGGTTGTTCTTATTTGTAGTAGAAATGTAACACAAGGATACTCCTGATAAGATAGGAAAGGGCTCTCTTCTTCCTCACAGGAACACTGAAATGATCTATTTAATGGTTTTTGGCATCTCAGACTAAGAACCAAACAAATGTCAGAACAAGCCTTTAGCACAGGAAGCATCAAGCTAAAACAATTATTTTCCTTATAGATCTTGCCCTAAAATCCCAGCACTACACCCACCCAAACTCAAACCACATAAACCATCACAAATAGCAGGCTTCAACGCCTACTTTGCCTATATAACCATCTTTTAGTCGGCCTACAACTCTCATTTCTCCATTCCCACAAAGAGTATGAAACATTTTAGAGCCCCATAGACAGAAAGGATGCTTTGGGGGGCCATTATTTTGACATCTCAAGCTTCTGAACATGGAAACTTATTTTCAAGACTTGATGCCAGACAGCATTAAGACAACTTTTTCACTTCCCTCCCCCTGCATTTTTCTTACTGTTCACTGAAAAACATTTCTGCAAGTATTTTGTTAATCAGCTTTCCATGCCACACTGCAAAGCCACATCAATCAAAACCTGCACAAGCTACTACTGATTTGAGGTATCTTTTTGACTACAGAAAGTGCTTTTGTTAAATCTGGAGCAGGACACAGATCTAGTCAGTTTGAAAAAACGTCCATGTTTAATCTCCCTTTTCCCTAGTTCCTTATCTGCAGTTCCTATTGCAAGAGCAATAACAGCTCCAGTTTCCTGTGCTCTGTCTCTTTAGTGTGCAGATTTCTGGCACAGTTTGTGTTCATATGACATTTAGAACAATTGAACTTTCAATTTCAGCTGGCATCATTATATATCATTTAGAATGCGTCTAGGTGCAATAGGTTTTGGAATATTGCTTTATTTTTTTTTCCCCTACCCTAAAAATGATCTGAATTATCCTGTGTGGAAGAGGCTGTGAGTTGACCTGCTCCACCATATAGTCTGAGAAGTAAATAAAAAACATATTGTGAAGCATAACTTTAGCGTACCAATAACAAGGGAAATGAAAGGTACAATGAAGTTATTTGCATACCTGAAGCTGGCAGTAAATACTCTTTAATAATTTGCACAGGTACTTGTTTCTTCCTACAGAGCCAGAAGTTTTTAAGAGAATATTTGTAAATCATCCCCAGGTACAGCTTTCACACTTACTTTAAAGGACTAGATTCTATGAATGCCAAAATTCAGAAATTGCAACTGCTACGTTCCTTACAGAGAAAGCATTTTATCTCTACTTGGCATCTTGATCCACTGGTTCTTTTGTTACTCCTACAGTTCCAAGGCTCCAAAAGCTCCAAAAGACTCTGCTGCCCAGTATTGGTTTCCTTTACTCCAGAACTCTTCAAAAGTTACAGGCTCTGTACCAAATACGTTCATTTTCTCCCTCCAATAATGAAAGTAAATGGAAGGAGAACAGAGGTTTCTGAGCAATGCAATTCTAAAAATTCTTAATTATGCTTCACTTTAATTTTCAGTTCCCGTAGTTACAAAATAGTGAACACCAAACTTTTTGGATCGAGAGACAGGTGCAAAATTTACATCTTATTAGCTGCCACAAGCCTGTTAGAGACCTTCAGTCTTTCCTGCCAGTACCATTCTGTGACTGAGCCTGGAATACACAGTCTTTAGGGGAAAAAGTGACCTACAGAACTCTGCCTAGGGAAGCATTACCTCAAGGAAAAAAGAATGAGTTACTAAACATCAAAAAAAAATTGAAATAGAGCAGCAAGTACTGACCAAAATGTGTTCCCTATAAGCACAATACCAACTTGTCTGACTCGTTAGAGCTTGAAAAACCACACCCAGCTGGCTCATACCATGAACACAACAGATACAAAGGAGAGTTGTAAAATACTAGTGGGCAGCACATTTAAATCCAGTGTCACTAAACAGATTCTGCTCCTTTTGTTCATCAGCTTCCACAGCTGCAGACACATTATTCAACTTCAGCATGTACTAAACCAGGTCAAACTTAAATCTAGTGAAAAGGAATTTGACTGAAGTTAGAATAGCCTACACAAGGGGTAGAATTACAGCAACATAAGTTTTTCCGAGATCAGAATTCTGCTGTGATATGAAGGAAATTCTACTTGGCTGGAGGCTTCTGCAAATGTAGTGTGTCTGTTCCCAGGTGCTAAATGCCAACAGAGAGGCAGAGAGAACTGATTAACCTGATACTTTCTTTATTTCAGGAGTTACTTCACTCTGGTTTTAGAAAGCCAGAAAACTGGTGTGCTCTCCCAGAACACGCTCCAATAAACTCTAGCTGTGCAGACAAGACTTCGGAGAGGATCCTTCTGGATCTACAAGCTTGAACCGGTGGAAGAGGAAGGACTCCCCTGAGAGCCACATGTCGGTTGTTGAGTGCAGGGAGCAGAAAACTGCAGAGCTCAGGACGTCTGAGGCAGTTTTTAAGCAAACGCTTTGGAACTCAACTGTGATGTTTACTGCCTGGCCTTCAGCCCAAACAGCCCACGAATGCCAATAAGGTACCAAACCAAGACTCAAAGTTGTAAAATCATGAAGCGGCTAAAATTGTTCAAATTGGGAAACTGTAGGCAAACTTTTCATAAGCTACATCAAATGTAACTTATAAATACCCTTAAATATAGTGAATTTAATACTAAATAAATTTTCATTAAAATAAAGTTTTCAATAATCACTGACCAAGTGATTCCATTTTCTTGAGTCTTTTTGAATACATATTAAAACTAGGGGGAAAAAAAGCCAGCATTAAACGCTTCCATATATTGTAACCTGATGGTTAGCAAACTGTATACACATCTCGAGTGTTAATTATCAATGCATATTGTTTTCACACTCATTATCAACATTTTAATAAGATTCTTCATTTTTCTTTTCTTCTTAAGGTTTTCTAAATGTGGCTATGTGCACACACTTAGTACTCCATCCATAAATCAAATACACAGGAACAGCTGCTGATGACACTCTCACCCCAGCTCTTGCTTATCTCTACAGGCTCACAGAACACTGGCTTTACAAAACTTGCAACGAGAATATACCACCTATAGCCTTTAAAATTACTGAAAGGGAGAGGAGAATGCAAATCCTTTTCCCCTCATAGAAGTTCACTAATTACAGCGATCAAAGCTTAAAAGGCTTTGCTACCGCAATGGCATTTATGTTGGTGGAAGTCAGACATCCAGACTGGACTTAGGCTCCTTTTAGCACCTTGAATTCTATTAAGCAGCTTAATGGCATTTCGAGAATGTGGCGAAGGTTTTGCCTTGTTGCACATTCGCAGCTTCTCCAACTGACACAGTCCCTCGCTCATTTAAGCACCTGGGGTTTCCAAACAAATTGGATACATAAACTGCTGAAGGGCTTTCTGCTTGGGGGAGAGTACAGCATAACAGAACAAACATGAACTGTGGTAAGGTCTTCTGTGCAGAGGTGTCGTGGTCCTCCAGCCACAACAGAGGAAAAGGAGTCACAGCTAGAAATCCAGCACTCATTACCATCATAGCCAATAAACACATGCACTTTATTCATCTAGAGTTCAAATAAGGAACTGTAACTACAAGGGCTCTACAGATACAGCAGCAGCATCAGAAAGATGAAGAAAAGCATCTACAGAATTGAGTTTGTGACCCAGCAACAAAGGACAACACAAAGTCATAGTTCTAAATGCCTTGTCTTTACTGGTAAGGTCTTCTCCTAAGCCTGCCTGATCGTGTATGAGCAACTGAGTCTGGAGAGAGAGGTACTGTTCACACAGGAGGGCCAAAGCAGCTGAAGATACACAGGTACCTGGGAGCAGAAGGGAGGGTGGGAGCTCACGGATGACACTGCAACGCTGCTACCATTGCTGGAATGTGATGGTGAACCAGGGAAGTTGTCAGGGACTGAAAAGGCCAAGCTTCCTACTTCTACTCCAGAAAGAGAACCTGGAAGATCATGGAACCTACAGGCTGGTCTGCCTCATCTCAGTTCTTGGGAAAGTTACATTAAAACAAAAATTCATATGGAAACCATTTCCAAGCTTATAAAGGTGACCACAAATAACGAGCCCAGATCTGCCATAACCAACTCAAGCTGGACAACACTGCTTTCAGTCATGGACTACCTAAGAATGGCAGGACTGCACTGGCAGCCCTTAATAACAATATTAGTGAGATTTTTCACACTGTCTCCCACAGTACCCTTGTAGCCAAACTGGGGAGATGTGGACTGAATGGCTGGAACACACAAGACAAGCTAGGGACTGATCAGGGAGCCAAGCTCAAAGAATAATGGTCAGTGGCTCAAAAGCTTCCTGGTGGCCAATTACAAGTACTGCTTGATTCCCAAGGAATGTTATCAGCTCCAACGTACATGTGTCATCTTCACCCGTCGGCGCTATGGAACACACAATCAGAAAGCTCACAGAGTGAGTAGAGCGCTTGGCAACACTGGGTGGCAGAGCTGCCATCCAGAAGGAACAACAACCTGGTGAAACACACCAAGAATCCTATGAAATGCAATTAAAGGAAAAACCAGGGCCCTGCACCTGGCACAAAACCACCCCAGCCTTCAGCACACACTGTGGAGTAACTGGTGAGGATCACCTCTGCAGGAAAAGGTGCAGAGGGTCTGACGGACAGCAGGTTGGACATGAACCAGCTACAGACTCCTGTGGCAATGAAAGTTCACCACATCCCAGGCTGCATTGGCAAGACTTAAGGCAGTGGGCTGAGAGGAGTGATTGTTTATACCCAGCACTCCTGCAGACTCATCTGGAATACTGAGTTTGGTTTTCAGGTCACTTCCCTCTCCTATTAAAGAAGAGATGCTGACAAACTGGAAGGAGTCCAGAAGGCTGCCACCACAACAGTGAGCTGCTTGGAGGATACAAAATCCAAGAGAAGCTGAGAGGGGGAAGGCTTGTTTTATTCACAGAAGGGAACTGATAGAAGCTTTCTACTACCTAAAAGTGAAGGTCATAGATAAGAGCCAGCCAGACTTCTCTGAGTTACAGAGCAAAAAGGAAGGAGACAGTTGACAGCTGGCGCTGAAGAAAATTCCAGTTGGACAAAAAAAAAAATATTTCAACCAGGAAAACTGGTAAGCACTGGAACAGCAGCTGACAAGGATCAAATCTCCACCCTTCAAAACTTTCAGAACTAGGCAGGACACTGAGCGACTCAGATTACCTTTGAGGTTAGCCCAGATTCAAGCATAAGCCAGAATTACACTGTCTGCAGGGGTTCTTTCTTCCTTTAATTTTATTATTTCATCTCTAAAGGGACTGAATTATAGATCCCCATTGCTTATTTAAACCCTAAATACATTTCCATAGGAAGAACTGAATGGCCATACTGCGTAAGACCAAAAGTCCTCCTCTGTCACCATCTTTTCTTGAGCCAGAGATGGGAGTTTATAGTAGACACACCACAGAGTGTTTTTCACCCAAGAACTCTGCTGGTTGCTGTTGACCCGACTTTTAGCACTGCAACATCCTGTGGTGAGACGTTTCACAGCCTCACACTGTGTGAAGAAATACTCTTTGGTTTTGACTTGTCAACAACCAGCCTAATTTGAAACTCTTTTGTTCTTGTTTTGGAAGCAAAAAAGGGAACACACTTTCTCCCACATACTTCTCATGTATCTTGAGATTGAAGAGGTCCTTTCTAAAACATTCTTTGAAGACAGACATTCCAGGTCTCTAATCATTCTTGCCCTCCTGTAGACGTTTTCCAGTTCTAGTACATCCTATTTCAGGATGAGGGAAGGGAGAAAATAAGAGTAACTCAAACTTCTTGAGAGAAGCAGCAGCCATGGATTTTTATTGCTATTTAATGAGGTTCTCCATTCTTCCCTTTCCCAACACTTCTGCCCTGTGTTTGTCTACATTAACCCAACCACTCACAGGAAACATTCACTACAACCTCAAGATCCCACTGAGCAATGATGATCATTTCCAACTCGGTTATTATATATGAGACTGGGATTGATTTTCTTTCCACCACACCTAAAAACTTTAATCACACCACACTTGCCTATATTGAATTTAATCTATTTTAACACCCATTCAGTCTCTCATTATTCTCCTCAAATGCTTCACACTTGGCCTATATCTGTAATACCTTGATTATCTCAGTATCATCAAGGAAACTGTTCCCTCTCAGCACACTCTCTCTCTCTCTCTCTCTTCCAGGCTGCTCAATCAGCTGACTGCCAGCAGGACTGGTAGAGATGCCAGCAGAACTCTTTAACACCAACCTTCCACCGTTACAGAGCTTGGCTACCAAATCTTGATGTTTGTTTTTTATCTTGCTCGGTACCACATAAGGTACTTCCCACATAAGGACTTCCGTGTTCTTTCTTGCAGGAGTTCCTGGTAAGGCTTATCTCCAAAAAACACTCAGTTATGCGAATGAACTATCAACCAAATCCACATCACCACCTCCTTTAATATTTTAAAAAGACTCCAGTATTTTTATATGGCATGCCCTTTTCAAAAGGCCCATTTAATTGATGTACATTATTCTATATTTGATTAGTAAGGATAGTATTTCGGCATCAATAACCGACTGGCTGGAAGGGAAAAATCGATTACATATATTAAGAATCTTACTAAAATTTTACTTAAGGAAGTACAAGCACTGAAACAGTCTTGGACTTTGTCTTCCTTTCACAGCTATCCAACAAAATCCTCAGACTACTTCAGCATTTATCAGAGAGTTTCCAGAGAATCAGGGGGAGGACTGGACACAGGCTTATTCCCCAAGCCAAATAAGCTTTTTATGAAAAAGTGTTACATCCTGCATTTCTACTCCTTTAGAGGTGGAGGGTGTTAGGTCAAAGTGTAATGGCCACTGTGCCAAACTTCAAATATCACCTTGATGCTGCCCACAAGTTTTTCAAAGTGGTACAGAGCAATACTGAAAGAATCAACTACACATGTTTCTTTCATGATTAAAGTTCTGCAAAAACTGTAAGCCTTTAACCTCCCACAAGTCTGTAGCCTTACACTAGACCTTTAGGTCACATACTACAACAGGCTAAATTCCTTCTTTACTTACGAAGACTCAAACCTAAAAAACGCCAGATAAAAATGGAAACTAAAATTCAATCAATCTCTTTCAGACCACAACATTAATCAAAAAGAGTTTCTACCCCACAGTGACCACACATAGGAAACTAGTTCAGATGCAGCAGAAAAAAAATAAAACCTAATTTTTATAGTATCATTCAGAATTACAGACTAAAAGTGAAACTTCAAAAAAGTCATCACAATTGAAGGAAGAATTATTTGGCGGTGAAAGTAAGAGCATTAACCATTTCCCAGACTCCCGTAAACAGGAATTGTGAAAGGCTTATTTTCCAAAAACTGATTTCACAGAAAACAGTGTAGACAACAGAAACAAGCATCTTTTACACAGGTTTGCAGTTCTGTAAAAGAACATCTAATTTCCTTCTGTGTTTGGAAGAAAGAAGTTAATTGGGTCTCGCATTACAGCGGCACCAACTCATATGCAGGGAACTTTTAACTGTATATTCTGACTTTACAGATGTCTGTGTGAATCATCCTTCCTCAACGTTACAGTCTCCTGGCTGAAAGCAATTCTTTCTCACACAAAATGTGATTTTTAAAAGACACAAATACCTACAATGTGCATATTTTCAAATTAACTCAGTCATGGGCAGGAGGAATCGGAAAAATCTTATGAAGTACATGAAGCCACATAACTAGCGGGAGGGAAAAAAAAAGTTTCAAGAAATATAAAATAAAAGAGTCCTACCAGATTAGGTGGGGGGAACCATTACAGAACTATGCTCTCCTTTCAAGGGTTGCAAAAATGATGTGCTTCCTCTCCTCAATTGTGTTAGCTTATAACACCTGAAAAGCACCAGAGATTTGTATGAATCTACAGGTCTCCAAGACAATTCAGCTGAAGACTTTCTGAGGTATAAATAAGCTCTTTCAAATGCCATATGTCATGCCCTTAACATGAAAGCCACAGACAGGTAGGGAGCAGAAAGACAAGTGCAGGGAGGAAATTGCCTTTCAAAAAACTAGAAGCAAAGACAACTTAGTTCTACTTCAGGAAAGGGGAAGTATTGGCAACACAGACAAAATAAGCATTTCCTACAGGGTTTTGACAAACAAACAGTATCAAGAGAAAAAGTAAACCCTACAAGAAACACCTTTGAACATTAAGCTGTTTCCTCGGGACTAGAGTAGATCACCATGCTCACCTTCAACAAAACAGAAGTAGAGGACATCTATTAGACATGATGCCATTTGAAAAATGAGGCAAGATGAAAATTTTCCCTCAAACCAGTAACAATTAAGCATTTCCATGCAGAATTACTGAAATTCTGTATTTTTATACACTTCGTTTTTTCCCCTACAATTCCTGGATTATTTCAGAACAGAGTCAGCATCATTATTTGTCACTGAACTCATCCAAAATGTAAATGATATCACCCCTTATTCACAGAGTGAATTCTTCTGATGAGTAGCTCTTATCAATTCCTTGAAATAGTAATAGGTTTTTCTTTGTTCTAGGCAAAATCAGAAACGGGAAAGAAAGTTACAAAAAGGAGAAGTAGTATTTTTCAGTAATGAGAGGCTTATGATAATGTCTAGATTTAGGTTTAATTAGGTGAAAGCATTAATATAAACTCTTGAAGAGATATAGATCAACACAAAGTAATTTCATAAGCCCAAATGCAGTTGCAAGTACTTTGGATTTTTAAAAAATAACTCTTTTTAAAAACAGTTTCAGTGTTTTTGAAGTGTAAAGCTTAGCGGTTTGCCTTAGTTGAAAACAAGTCAGTTTTACAACTTGTGGAGACAGTACTGCATATTCTAGAGCAGCTGTGTCTAGAAAGAAAGTATCATTATTCAAAGCTGCTACTTCAATACAGGAGAGAATTAGCAGCAAAAAATCTTGACTATCCATCTGCTAGACACATACTTAGTCAACAGAAGCAATCATAATCCTTCCAAATATTATCCTTTTGCACAAACTGCAAGTAACTTATTTCAGAATACATTATGAACTTTTGAACAAGGCTTCCTACGTGGAAATTAAGCCATTTTACAGTTAGAGAAAACTGTCTTGCATCCTTATGTAAGCAGGTTGACAGCCATTTTAGAGCCCTCTTTAGAGCCACCCGAGGGACATCAGAGGCCAGTCCTTTTCAATGCACCTGTTTGTAGCTGCCATCCTGGTCCCATGCCCTCAAAACACATTCCTTCTCTTTTCTTCTTTTAGTAGAAATATTGGAGTACTAACATGAGAACCTAAGCACTGTTTCCTGTCCAGAGAAGCACCTGGGTTGCTCAGCTAAGGTCACACAGCACGTTTGTGTCCCGAGAAAGTCCCTCTGTTTGTTTTGATCCTCCTTCTCCAAATATTTGTTCATTTTAATCACAGTACCACCTCTTTAAATGAGAGAGGTCATCATCCTTTGTGTTTGCACAGTCCAGACACCATGGTACTGGCTGGAGCCTTTAGGCCAGAGATCCCAATTCCAATCAGATTGCTCCCAAAATAACCTAGTCCAGCTGAAGTGAGAGCATTTCTCCTAAGATAAATAATTAAGGACTGCTGATTCAAATCAGCAGACCTGCATCAGAATATATGAATGACCAAAGTTCTACTCAATATGTTATCTTACTTTAGTTTTGACTGGTTTATAAGTCACGTTAATCCACAGAGCACTCAAGAAAAAGCTGAGGTGAATCCAGAGTAGGTTGTGAAGCAGTTAAATTACTGGCTATCAAAATGAAGGTATCTTAAAAAAAATTGCCTTATTTAGAAAAGCAATAATGTATTTTAAGTGATCACGTAATATAGCATATTTCACATTCTAGGCTAGCAAATACTTCCCATACAGCGCATCTCCAGGCTGTGAGCTGTGGCAGGCCAAGCGCACAGAGGGCAGTTTTTTGACTTTACAAGGAGTGATGGATCTTTGCCCTTATAGCAAACACCCATCTACCAAAACAGTCCTTCCCTAAACCTGCGGGCCCAAAAGGCACAACCCTATGCAGGTTAACATTGGAACTACTGAACTGAAAGACAATGGGAAGATGTTTTATCTCTCTAAAATTGACTCTGGGTACGCACAACATCCAGCAAGAGCTCCACTTCTATCACTCCAAGCAGTGAAGCATTTTACCTGTTACAGTATCTAGCAAATGTTTGAAGTTTATCTTTACTCCTGTTTCCCAAGTCCTGAAAAACATTCACAATGCTAAGAAACAAACATTTCACCAATATTATTCCTTTATATCAACACTTAAAAGACCCCAACATGCCAGCTACTGTAGAAACACATTATTCCTACACCAGAAAACTTACACAAACCACACTCACAAGGTCACAGGCCACTGTCCTGTGAAAACACAACTCGAGTATGCTGCAACTGGGAATGGCAACATCAGCTCAGTGTTCACTTTGAAGATACTAACAGGAGATCTTCGGTGAGGTGTTTGAGACTATCTTCGCTAAAGTATTTTCCTACAGGCACAATGGAGTACTGATAACCAAGCAACAGCTCTAGCTCATGGCCACACTGTCACTTACTGCGTTTTATGGTGTCTTCCTCCCACATTAATTATTTTAAAATATGCTTTGAGTGAGTGGGCAGGGGTGGAAAAGAGACCAACAGGAGCCAACTCCTACTTCAGCTGCTTTACAATGTCCAAATTCTTCAGAAGTCCCACAGTATCAGATTCTTCTCAAAACGCGGTGTTTCTCAGAGCAGAGCCCAGTGCAGAAGAACAGGAGCGGTACAAAAGATGTCACACTTGTTTGCTGACACACACACGATGTGTCAAAACAGGAAGTGCGTTATTCAGTGTGGACATTGAGCGTGCTGGGTGAGTCAGAGCACCTGGTCTGAAGACGGATTTAGCGTGAGATGTAAGTGTTCACTACGAGTTAGTGCAGAGCTGACTTACCAATACCCAGGTTTAGCTTATCTTGCCAACGTTCTGCTTGAAAAGCACATCACAAATCAGGTAACAATCCAGAAAGGGGGCTACAAGAGAGCTGGAGAGAGACTTTTGACAAGAGCATGCAGTGATAGGATGAGGGGGAATGGCTTCAAAGTGACAGAGAGTAGGTTCAGACCAGGTGTTAGGAAGTTTTTTTTATGGTGAAGGTGGTAAAACACTGGGACAGGTTGTCCAGAGAAGCTGTGGATGCCCTATCCCTGGAAGTGTTCAAGGCCAGGTTGGATGGTGCTCTGAGCAACCTGGTCTAGTGGACAGTGTCCCTGCCCATGGCAGGGGGGTTAGAACTACATGATATTTAGGGTTCCTTCCAACCTAAACCATTCTATGGTTCTAACATGATTATATACTTTTTTTTTTACATTGATGTACTTAGAGTTAACTAGATGTTACAAGCTAATACTTCTGTCCTTCTCAAGTTCTGCTTGAACCACTTCCACTGAACCTTTGCTGCTACATGCTCAAAGTTTTGACAAAAGTACTCTGACTCATAATATCCAAGTGCAACCAATTACATAAAAAATTAATTTTGCACCTTTTCTCCTGCAGTGGGTAAAGAAGTTGACCTGAACTGTTTGACACCTGCACTAGTGACCTGGATGATGGGTCAGAGTGCACTTCCAGTCTGCAGATGATACAAAACTGGGAGGGAGGAGTTGTTAATATGCCAGGTGGCTGTGGTGCCATTCATAAGGACCTCAACAGGCTGGAGAAACAAGCAAACAAGAACCTCAAAGTTCAACCAAGAGAAATGCCAAGTCCTCCTACACTTGGGAAGAAATAACCACTTGCACCAGGACATTGTGGAGTCCCACAGCTTGGAAAGCAGCTTTGCACAATAGAACCTGAGGTCCTGCTGGACAAGCTGCCCATGACAGCAACGTGCCTTTGCAGCAAAGGCCACCAACAGCACCCTGGGCTCTGTAAGGAAACACTGCCAGGGGGTCAAGGAAGGTGACCCTTCCCCTCTACTCTAACTAGGAGTTGGACCCACTCAAAGTGCTGCGCCCACTTCTGAGCCTCCAGTACAAGAGAAACTTGGACATACTGGAATGAGTAAAGAGAAGGCCACAGAGATCACCAACAGACTGGAGAATCTGATATATGAAGAGGGGCTGAGGGACCTGGGATTGTTTAACTGGAGAAGCAAAGGCTCAGGGTAAGCCTTATCAATGTGTATGAATTACCTGATAGTAGGGGAAGTAAAGAAGATGGGAGCCAGACTACTCTCAGCAGTGCCAGTAAAAGGACAATAGGCAACGGACATAAACTGAAAGACAGAAAATTCCTTGTAAACTAAAAGATTACTAATTTTTTTAGCATAACGGCATTTTAACCATAACAAAAGTCAAACACTGGAACAGGTTTGCCTAGAGAGGCTGAAATCTCCATCTTGGGATGTAATTGAGAACAGTCTGGACACGGCTTTGAGCAACCTGCTCCAGCTGACCCTGCTATGAGGGCAGGCCTCTGCACTAGACTGTCTCCAGAGGTCTGTTCTAACCTCAGCTATTCTGTGGACTTGGGATAGGAACAGCACACGCTTCAGATAATCCAGTTCTCCTATATGTTCCCCTCTAACAGTCAGGTAAATATCCCATTTCCATGACAAACCAGCATCTTATGAAATCTGCTGCCAGTATTTCCCTGGCCACAAACAAGCCAAAGAGCGGCTCTGAGAAGGTGCTCAAGCATCCTGTGTTTCTGCAGCTCTCCTGTCGATCAACTGCTTCTTAAAGCAGTTGCAGTCCAGCTGACCCTAAACTGTTTGCCTCAAACAGCCCAGATAAGAATGCTTTCACAAGTGATCATCCCTGCTTTTGGGTCTCCCATCTTTCACTCTTGGGGTCTTACTCCATACAGCTTGCCAGTTCAGTTTAGTCATTACTCACACTTCTAAAGATATGGATGAATTATCCAGCTTCCTGTCATCACTTGTTTATTAGTGTTTCAGCGAAGAACTACGCTAACAATGTTCACATTCATTCCTCGTCAGCTTTCATGTTACATCCTCTCATCTGAGACTAGAATTCTCTATCAGAAGGCTTTTTTTTAAAAAAAAAAAAAAAAAAAAAAAAAGGATTTCACAGCACTTTGGAAGTAGAATAGCTGACAACTTTCTTGTCCTTGAGAAGGGACAGGAGTGGGGAGGGGGGAATATTCAACTATTATTTTGTACACTTAAACAGATTCCCCAGACTTAGCTGAAGAACTCTATTTACTTCCCCTCAGCTGATCTGCTGAAGAACGGCTGAAGCATTTCCACTCCAACAGCAACCACAATTTAGCTATGGAACAGGGATTTCCCTCTGCAGGCTGAAGCACTCTTGCACATGAAAAGCACTCTGTGGAACATACTGTAAATGTAGAACTATTACACAACTATTATCTAGTGATGTTGGCATGAGGAAGCTAGAGGGAGGAAACAGGAAGGATATAAATACAAGTCTGCAATCTTTTATATTTTACTCACATAAGGGAAAATCACCAGTGTCCAGAGTTCCAAGTGAAATATCTGAGTTACTGTGTTGGTGAACAAAATTAAAAGTGATACACATTCATTTTACACAGCATTTGAATAAAGTAGAAATAAAAAATTCCCAGAGCCTCAGTCCCACAGAACCTTGTGGGCACCCGACTCCTAAAGAACAAAATGGGATTTGATATCAACTTACTTCAGTAGACTTTAGCCTTCGTGCTCATTTCTCCCTGCTGCTTTTTCACCTCCACCACTAAAATGTTTTGATATATGACTCACAGCTAAGAACATTTCAGAGGACACATTCAAAAGAGTTGAGCAGACACTGTTCTGACAGGTTTTTTAAACAATGAAAAATGTTGTAAAGATTACAGGAACAACCCAGAAGTTGAATGGGTGCTGGGAAGAGTCAATAAACACCACCTTTAATGGGAAATTAAGAGTTTCAGTGGGTGTCTCACCCTCTTACTATTTAGCTTTGTAACTTTACAAACAACATTCCAGTCTCTTATGTATATTTTTGTTGAGATATTTTTGGGAAAAAGAATGCTTGTGGAAATAAAAGAATTAGTCCAAAATACTCTCTACCTTTTAAATAGCTGGCACCTTGACAATTGCTCTTAAGTCATAAGCAGCAAAACAAAAACTGATCCTCACTGCCAGTAATTTTTCACGAATGTAGCAAGCAAAGCTGAGATAACAACTGGGAGACATCTAAAATGCAGTCTTAAAATGATCTTCTTAACATTAAATGCCTTCACATTTTTTCCTGTCTGTGGAAAGTGCTAGAGAACTCTTTACAGCTATTTTAAAATTTAAGCCTGACGCTGTCAGCTTTAAAGTACTTCTGGATGACAGAAAGGAGCCTTCATATGTAAAACGGGAATCAACACTTTGTCCTTCTGCTTCTCGGACCCGAGTAGAAGGGAGCTGGGAGGACGGAGGAGGACATGCAGGGGAAGAACATGGTTTGAAAGCCTGCAAGACCAACACCGCAAAGAGCACAGGACACTCGGTGTGCGAAGGCGCAGTGTGATCTCAGCACAACAAAGTTGACTTTGCATAAGCATCTTCTATAGGCGACAAAATGTTGATACACTGACGCCAGAGATGTTTAAATAAGCATTTTGCAACAGAGAGCCTTCTCCCAGCTCCCTTCCACAGCCACTGCTGTTATGTGGCAGACCTGCTTTATAACACAACACGAGACTTCAGACAAAGGTTTCCGTGGATTCCTAAGAGCATCATCCTTGCAGTTCGACAGCTCCCCAGGCACTGAGCGTTAAGGTCATCGCCGAGTCCTTCACCTGCTTTTACAACACCTGGTTAAAGCCCAGGACCACCCATACAGCCCTGGGAAACCCCCACCCTGCAGACAGACCCGGCACCTCAGCGAGCGCTCCCGTGCTTTTACCGAACTGCATTTCGCTTATTCGTCTCCGCAGGCCTCCAAGCCTTTTTTCCAGTACGTTTGTCCCTTTCTACACGTTCAAGCTCATCTCCACCTTCAGGGGACCAGGGAACCATGTTCTACCAACCACCTCCACTGCCTCCCCTTCAGCACGTCTCCTAATAACGCCACGTAGATCCAGACAATCATCTGGGATGAGCACTCCGGGCAGCCCCCGGTGTTCCTGAGGGAATACATTCCCCTCACACGCCCCAAACCCTCTCCCCCAGCGCGGCTCGCCCCGAGCCCGCTCCCCGCTCCCACCTCCCCGCCGCCCCAGGCACCTCGCT
>VZRE01007705.1:681779-692316 GCA_013396775.1 Cephalopterus ornatus | reverse complement strand
GGGGCGGCTGGGGATGTTTAGCCCGCAGGAGAGGGGGCTGAGGGGTGACCTTGTCGCTCCCCGCGGCTCACCGACAGGAGGGTGCTGCCCCGGTGGCGATCAGCCGCTTCGCTCAGGCTGCGAGCGACACGACGAGAGGACGCAGCGTCAGGGGAGGTTTAGGTTGGGCATCGGGAAGAATTTCTTCACGGAAAGGGTGATTAGGCATTGGAATGGGCTGCCCAGGGAGATGGTTCAGTCACTGTCCCTGGAAATGTTTAAGGAAAGTCCGGACGTGACACTCGGTGACAGGGTCTGGCGCACATGGCGGTGTCCGGTTATAGGTGGGGATCGATGATCTCGGAGGTCTTTTCCAGCCTGATTGATTCTGTGACTCTGTGTGGTTCTGTAATATTTCTGACTTACTGACTGCGTCGTGACTTAAAGCATCTCCACCCGTGGCTTTCCACTCCGGGTGCCTGGGCCAAATTCAGTGTTGGGGAGGTACCTGGGCCTCGTTCGGTGCTGGGGAGGTGCCACACTGGTGCAGCGCCCTTGGCAAACACAGAGGTGCCAAAGGCCAAGTGTCGCTCCTGAACTAGGCTGTGATTTCCCTCTTCATCAAATGTTTTCCCCATTTTTGCCTGCAGATATTTCCCAGAGGTGCTTGGGCTTCCCTTTGCTCGGTAGTGGCACCCAGTTATGGCAGAAACCCCCGTGGCCCCCCACCTGTCGTAAACAGCACCCAGCACCCTGCAGGGAAATGGCACCGCCCTGGTTTTGTACCTTCACAGACCGGTGCCCCTTTACCATGAGCAGAGGGGTATGGGAATTGGCAGGGTGCTGCTGAAATCCAGTTTCAAGAGGCGGATGTGTGGGAGGCACAGGCAGCCCTGGATTCATCCCTCCTGGCTAAAGCTCCCTGTACAGTCTCTGGGAAAAAACAGGCAACTCCCAGGATGAGGCAGTCTGTTTTGCGGTGAGATGACTCCCCTCTGCCTCTGCCTGTTCCTTGGCTTTTTAAGAAAACCAAAAGTGCAAAGACCTAAAGTGCTCTGTGAATTTTTCATCCCAGTCCTCTTGACCTGGGAGCATCCCTTTGGATTTTGTACCACCAGACGGGTGCAGTGGCTCACTGCATGCTGTCTTCTCGACATCAGGGAAGATGCTTCTCTTTCTGCCCCAGATCCACCAGCAGGAAAAAAGTCCTGGGTTCACTCCAGGACTTCAGCAAAGTCCTGATCCTTTTCTCCAGACATTGATGGGATCTTGCTGTTATCTTCAGTCTGAAAGCAGCCCTACTCCTGTCCTTGCACTGTAAATTAAAGTGCTTTCATTTAAACCTATTGTTCCATTCCTACAGCTCAACTCTCCTATGATCCCACATCCAACACCTGCCAGCCAAGACCACAACATAGGTGTTCTCCAGATAGGACCAGAGCAACTCTTGTATAGCTGTCCTGGGTAATAACAGGATAATTACAGGCATAATTTTTAGGGTAATAAACACAGATAAATTTTTATCTGCCAGCAATAAAACTAATTTCAGTGACTTGTGTTACTGTGGTGGAACCAGGAGAAAACCTCCCCTCCTTCACTGAGTTTTGTGGAAGTAAGGGAATAATTAAGACTGAGCACTGGTTGTGTCAGTCACATCACTGTGTTGCTTAGCATGAAGATAACCAAAACCAGCAAATTTTGGTAAAACTCTTGAGTCCTCAAAGCTCTGGCAGTGTCTTTTTATGAAGGAATTAAAACTATTGGGCTGATAAGGTCAGTCCACGCCCAAGCAACTCCTCCTGACTCCTTTGGCAGGCATCAGCTGGAGGAGGTGGCTGTGCAGCACAAAACCAAAAAATACATGAAATTGCCCAAGAGCTGGGCAATGAGGCAAAATGAAGAAGATGTTTGCAGCCTCCTGATGCTGCTGTTCCTAAAACACCAATCAGGAATGCTCAGGGAGCCCATCCATCTGCACCAACATTTTGGGTTAAGTAGACATAGAAATGCCAAAAACAGGTCAAAAGGGTCCAAATGAAAATTAAGCTTTTCTCCCCACCCCCCATGCCTGATGTCACCATTTCACCCAGGCGGTTCAGCATCTTCCAGGAACATCAGGCTGGGCTGCATCGCAAAGTAACAACTTGTTGTTGGAATCAAGGCACCAAACCCAAACCACCGCCTGGTTTTACGGTTCAGAAATAAACTGCTTCATAAATATGCCTCGTAAATAAATAAAATTATAGTGATTTCCTTTGGTTTTGCCAACAGAGAAGTTTACGCCAATGCAAGATGCTGCCAAAAGAACTGGTTCTGTCTTCCCTTTACTCCATCCCTTCTCCCCATCCCACTTTTGGCTCAGCACTGGCAGTTTTTGGCTGGGACAGTCGTCTTTTGGGTGGGCTTGTTTCTGGCTTGCAAGTGGGTGGTGGCAAGGGGAGCTGGAAAAGCCCTTATGGATACCCAGCATCATCCTTTCATCTGTCATTTATTTGTTCTTCAGCATTCCTTATTAAGTTTCCCACTGAGGACATTTATTTTCCCTCTCTCCTCTGTCTGTTTTTCAGTCACTTCATTTATTGCCAATTAACTGACCCGTTCAAGCTGAGCAGGGTCAGCAGATAATAGGAATCTGGGAATTTGTGGGGGAAAAGACACTGTGCAAATGCCAAGGAAATATGGCCAGGAGGCACTTGGAAATCCAAGGTGTGAACATTTTATTTTACTGACTAGGTAATAATCGAAAAAAACTATTTTGTTGTTGTCCAAATAATATAAATACTAACACAGGTGCTTTATGGCCATTTCTCAGTTAATTAAATATATTTATTAATGATATATGCCACAAATATATGTATAATATATGTATGATATCTACACATAATACATACACATATAATATCGTAGTAATATGTATATATGATTTCTATATCTTATGTGTATTATGCACACATTATATATTTTTCTATATTATATAAATATATATTTACAGCTTTTTCTACAAAATAAATATACATTTAGGAATCCAAGAATTTGTATTATATACATATAATCCCAGGAGGTGCATCTGGGCATCCAGCAAAGCAAGCACGGATCTGCATATATATAGATGTGTGTGTGTGTGTGTAAAAGCATATATGTCTATCAAATCTATATTAATATATGATTAATATACAATTGCATGTTCTGTATATCTTATTTATTTTTATATATTAAATATTTATAACTTTATATCATAAATACACATATTTACACAGTCTATAAAACCTATATAATATGTATGTAGTTACAGATTGTCATTTTTCTTTTTTGTTTTTCCAGTGAGTGGCTGGGAAACGGTAAAAATCAACCCCTCAGCCCTATTGGGTGGGGCACACAGGGCATGCTGCACCTGAGCTCCACCAACTCCTGTTTGTCCAGCCAGTGCTCCAGCCGCCTGACACATTCCTGGTTGCTCCGGAGCTTTGTTTCCTGTGACCGACACCAATTTGCACTGTTTCCTAAACAAGCAAGGGCTCATCAAGTGCCATCGGTCCCACTCCCGTTTTCCCTTTGAACTGCCTCTGCGGGCTGGGGAGCAGCCAAGTTCAAACAATCCGTGCTTGGGCATCAGCCTGGGAGGACATAGAGCATAAACGGATTTAATAGCACCAAACAGATCAAAGCTTTCAAATTGCATAATTAAAAAGTATCCCTGAGGCACCAGTATGTGATGCCACAGGATGCCAACATGGGGTGCAGAGAAACCTGTGATAACATTCGTCTGAAATCTTTCCTGAGTGTTTAAAAAGGTATAAAAATCCACTATTTATTTTATTTTAAAACACATTTTATTCCAACACATGAACCGTGTGTAGTTGAACAATGGCTGTGTAAGCAGGGCATGGGACAGGGAGAACCCTGGTTTTTAAAATAAAAATTAAAATTTTTTTTAGTTCTATTCCTTTTTCTCTCTCCTACTTTTCCATGTTTAAAACACAGACACACAGCACACCTTTGGGACAACAGCTGAAATCCACTGAGTCAGAAACAAGCCTGATTGCACCTAAAAATCTGTTAACAACCTCAGTGGGGATGGTCCGGAGGTCTCAGGTGCTCCCCCTTGGATCTGCAGGATTCTTGAACAGTGTTTTTGTAGCATAGCCAACAGGGAACACAACAGAGGCAGCAAGGGCGGGGTCGCCTAGTTTGAGGGGGTTCAGTGGTGGTGGGAATAGCTGGAGCTGTTCAAGCGCCACAAGGGAATGGGTGTTATTTTGTCCGCAGACAGGCTGGACAAAAGCTCTGGAATAACTCAGTGCCTATTTTTAACTCCCTTCTTGCAGGAATTTCGCAGCGCCTGGTGCCTGGTGGCACACTGGCATGCATACGGCATGCACAGTGCTCCCGATGCGAGTCTAGGGACAGGATAATGTCATTTGGAATAACGAAGCCCTCCTTGGTCTGGAGGTGCTGGAGGTGTTGGCCAGCTAGAGGTTTCTATAGGCCCTGTCCTGTCAGCTGCTTCTCCATACACTGTAAGTCTTCCTACTGATTTTTCATAGGAAACAAATCCCTCGGGACCTTATGGCAAATGACAGATAAGCCTTGTCCTTACCACCACCCGGTCGTCACCCTTTCACATTTGCCCCTGGGCCTGTTCCCACCGCTATAATTAACGGCAAATCAGGTGTCAGCTTGCTCTGTTGGACATGGCTGTAGAAATTCCTGGCACGGTGCTCTTCCTTTTGGGGCTGGGAGCCAAGCCCTGGAGACACAGGAGAAAAACAGTTCATTATGCCTGCAGTGGGGTGAGAGCCTTCCCCTTTCTCCCCTACGTGCTCAAGGCTGGTTCCTGCTCAAGGCTGGTTCTGGGACCTAGTTGAGACAAAGTGACCATGGCTGGATATCTGTGTGCCCAGCCAGCAATCCCAGGTGGGGAGAGTGTCACAGCACCATGCTGGGCTCAGCCAGCTCACAGGGTCTGCATCCACGGTCAAGCAGGTCCCCTGCAACCAGGAGCATGGTGGTAGACCTTGGAATGCTGGCGATAGGGGGCCTGACATGGGTCTGGAGGTCTGGAAGGGATGGGGCTGAGCCACTGGATGAGCTTCCCTCACTGCCCCACTGAGGCTGACTGGGGATGCTGACATCAAAACTTCCTAGCCCAGAGGATTAGGGACTAGCACTGCTGGTGACTCCTCCCGTGGGTTTGGTGAAAGGTCTCCGGAGGGGTTTGGTGACTGACTGGCAGCTGGAGGTGAGGGAAGAGAGATGGTTACCAGGTCACTCCACGTGGCCAAGCGGAGCGTGAAGAGGTGTTTGTCCGGCCAGTAGTTAGGTCTTAAATGTTGGACATACAGAAAGAAAGGACATGCACTGGGGCATGGTGAACCTGGCAATGAAAAAAAACAAACACATGGATTAAGAGCAAGACTAAAGTAGTTGTTATAGTTTCTCTGGTTTCTCCACCAATAGACCACGGGTTTTTCCTAGTGAGTCATAGATCTGCAGAAAAACAGGCCAACAACAACCTGTGGAGGTCCCTCCTCCAACCTCTGCTAGATCATGTTGCTCAGGGCCAAAGTTTTCATCTCCCAAACGGAGATCCCACAGCCTCACTGGGCTCCATTGTTGGATTACCCTCACAGAGAGCACATTTTTACTTCATATCCAATTGGCACTTCTCATCTTTCACCTTGTGCCCATTGCCTGCCCTTCTACTTCCCCTGCACACCTCTGAGAGGAGCCTGGCTCCATCTCCATCTCTGCCATGGCATTTGCTAGGGTTTATGGGATTCCTGACAGACCATTTCTGGGGCTGAAGGTGTCTGGGCTCCTCTCTGGATAGTTCCTGTTCTCAGTCATGAGGGAGGAACTGAAACTACCGACATGTCTTAATACAAAATCCCAGATGACAACAGGGAATGCCTTCAAGTAGTTAAGGGACACATGCCTAAGCGCAGTAGTTTATCCTTCATGCAATGAGGTGTACAGAATTTCAGTACTTACTTTTAGAGGTAAGTTTAATTTAAGGTAACATGAGAATCTGAATGAAAAGGGAATTACGTAATATTCTCATGGAGTTGAACAGCAGCAGAGCCTTAAGGTGAAAGAAAAGGTTAATCCTTAGTTATAGGTCAATTTAACCACAAATTAGAACAGTAAATTTATCTATGCTAAAATGTCCATCTCCTATCCCCACCCATCCCAAAAAATAGTTTGACTGTATACTTACTTAACAACTACTTCTCTATCTATTTCTTGTATCTGCAATTCTGTATTAACCACATGCTATCAAATTTAAAGAGGAAAAAAAAACAGAAGAAAACAAAATCTGAGCTTCCTTCTAACTGCTGAGCTTCTTATCACATACACACATTAATCCCTCAGTTAAATAAGGAAAAAAAGTACACAGGAAAAACCCACTTGCATTGTTCAATGCCGTGTTTGCCCAGCAGCCCTGCCCTCCAGCGTACAAGGGACTGTGCCTGGACTCCTGCAGCAGCCCCAGCTTTTCACAGCTCTCTTCCTACCAATGTCCCCTGCAGAGAAGTGACTTTTTTTTTCCAATTCAGGACATTTCTGAATATTTTTTCTTGCACAGTTACCCAACCAGCTGGTTTCTGAGGGAGAATGAAGCCCGTGCTCACAAGCCCGTGTGCAGCAGCACAGTGGAGTTTGTCCCAGAGAGGGAATGATGCTTTCAGCCAACTCCTAGTCCTGCAGTGCTGCAAAACCAAGCAGAAGACCAACCCCTGTGTGTCCGAGTGACCCTTTTTCCCCCCTGAAATGCATAAAATGAATCCACTTCCATTTTATTTCTTGCAATGGTTGTGCCCCTTACCAGCAGACCAGCACCACCTTCCCAGGCATGTGCAGGATTATCTACACCACTATTGGGGTGAGGAACAAAACATCACCTGTTCTCAAGCATGTAAAAATTCTCAAGGCCACCAGATCTTTTCTGGGCCCCTGTGGTTCGACTGGCAGAAGTGTATCCCTTGATGATGGTGCTGCCAAGCACTCTGAGGGGGGAGCAGCCCAAAGCCCCAGTGGTGAACTCCAGGTTTTCACCTGTGCCATTTCCTCAGTGCCGCCTTTGAGGGAGCTGGCAGAAAAAACTGAACCCACTGCTTTGTTTTATATTAGTGGGCTGCAGGTTGGGGTGACAGGATTGAGAAGATCCAACAGAAAGACACAACTGAAGCTGCTGCATCCCAAAATTTCATCGGCAATGTGAAGCTTCCTGACGGCCAAATGCCTCTCTGCAGCTGCTTCTCATAGACATAACACGTGGTGTAAATACCACCTTCATGAGGTCACACTGCAGTAAGTTCACACAGGAGGAATGAGGCATCCTTGTGGGATTTGGCAGACTCTTGCTGGAGCAGATTCAGGATGGCCTCGAGTCTGGGGCCATGGCTCAGTGAGGTTGTCCTGCCCCTGGGAGAAATCTGCAAGGAACATGTGGTCCCGTTGGGCCCCCCAAGTCGCTTCAGGTGCTTATATTTAAGGAGATTTAGGAGGAAGGTAAGAAATCCCAGCTGCTAACCCATTTCAAGTCAGAGAGTTGTTATCATTGACTTGTTGCCTTCATTTTGTTTTAATTTTAGACCTGCTCACTTTGGGCGCATTCTCTGAAAATGTAGTCTATAATAGGAAGGAGAAGATCATGTGTTTATCACTACAAATGATCATGTTTCTCGTGTCTTCCATGTCGCTTTCTAGCCAAGTCATCCACTGCCAGGCAAGCTCCCTGGAGCCCCTTGGAAATGCTCTCGAGGATTTTTGTGGTAGGACAGTGGATCCCCGCAAAGCCTGCCCTGCTTTTTTACCCCTTCTGCAATGGAAATGGATGCATTTCATGCTTTTCATTCTTGCCTGACACACACTGGACTTCCCATCTCCAGCTCTGCTGAAACAAACCTGTTTCACAGACTCTCCCACTTAGTAAATCCTTTTATTTAAGGCCATGTTTGCTTCCCTTTCTTAGTTAGAGAGAGATGAAATCAGCTGGAATTCCTGCTAAATTCCTTGTGCTACTAAGTAGTCATGGAGAAGCCAGACGAAACATCAGAAAACAATTTATTTTTAGCGTACATTTTTAGCATGTTGGTGTCCCTGCCCAGTGCTGCGGGGGTCAGAACTTTTAAGGTCCCTCCCAACCCAAACCATTCCATATTCGATAATATTGCCACTATAATCCCATTTTGGTGGCGAAGTCAGAATCTCAGATGTGTTTGGATGACATGTCACAGCTGTTCAGGCTTCAGTGGTGGCAGCACAAATCCTCTTGGAGCACTGTCAGCTGCTGTCCTTTCCACCCAAGCTCGGGGTGAAGGGTGTTAAAATTTGCCCACAGTACTGTTCTTTAAATGTTGGATAATAAATCTGTCTGTTAACTGTGGAACACATTTAATGTTTTATCCATTTTCAAGGAGGTACAACCCACGCCTTTGAAGAGGTCTTGAAGTCTTCCTGAGGGCAATAATGGTCCATTCTGGTGGGTCAGGCAGTGGCAGTGGAGGAAACATCTGGAGAGGAGCAAGCAAGCAGCCTCATGCGCCAGACTGAGTCTCCTCTCCAAACCAAAACCATACAGGAGGTCTCCAACAAAAATGGGTGAAAGTGAGCCATGGTTGCACCTCAAAACCTCTTGGGAGGACGTGACAGCAGCTCCCCACAGAAGGGATTCTTCATTTCTTGATCAGAAATAGTGACTCCAAGGCTTGTGAGTCCCTCCCATCCTGCTCTGGGTGCTGGGCAGCAAGGGAGGGGATGGCATCTGTGCCCTGGTTGTCAGGCAGCATCATGTCCTGGGTTGGCACTGGCACTGCTGGAGGAGGCTCAGAGGGGAGTGGTGCAATACTTTTCCCATTAATCATTTACCACACACTGATGTTTTCTGCAGCAGAAGGGAATGGGC
This sequence comes from Cephalopterus ornatus, assembly GCA_013396775.1. Taxonomy (NCBI): domain Eukaryota; kingdom Metazoa; phylum Chordata; class Aves; order Passeriformes; family Cotingidae; genus Cephalopterus; species Cephalopterus ornatus. Next base: position 683,429 of record VZRE01007705.1, on the reverse strand, counting down.
CTAGTGCACACATTTTGGTTTTCCACAGTATTAGAGAGTATTACACGCACTGTGTGTGTGTAAGAGGCCCATCCAGGCACAGAGTAGGTCTGTGGTACTTGTGTCCTCTTTGTTGTGGGAAGCTGGTCTCAGACTAATCTTACTCATCTGGCTGCAGCAGACCTCTGGCAGCCTGTAGAAAGCCATCCACACCTGCATCACTCAAATTCAGGAAGTCCTTACAGAGACTGTATGTGCAGGGGTAGCAAGGAGGGCTAAATCTCAAAGTCCTGGCTAAGCTTCTTACCCAGAAGTGAAATTGTGCTTTGACTGCAGCCATGGAGTGGAAATATCACAAACATAAAGAACCTTCTGTCCTGGGTATATTTTCATGGAGGAGGGGTCCTAACATTTTCAGTCCTGATCAAGTTTCACTGGGGTTGACTTTTAAGGAGCCCAGAAGATCCTTGCCCCAAAAAAACCTCTTGTCAAGGGAGGTACAATGAGTGATTCCTAAGGATCATTGCTCAGCACCTCAGAAATAGAGGTCAGGGTAGGAAACCAGGTCTCTGGATGTGTGACTTCTGGACAAGATGAGGCCAGTGAGCAGCCTGAGTGAACAGCCTCATGCCAGGCAGCAGAAAGAGCCACAGCTACTGAAGGACAGGAGACCTGGGGCATCTCCACTGCCTTGGACTACACTAATCACCAGGTGCATATCATTCCATATGTTCCAAGAGCTGTTTTTTTGTTCCATCAACAACTGCTGAAAGCCAACAGCACTTCCCATTCTGCATTTCAGACCCGATCATATTCCACCAAAAATATTTAATGGTTGGACTTGGTGACCTTAGAGATCTTTTCCAATCTATGGTTCTATACGAGGGTATGTGCTTCAAAGCCAGGCTTTTCACCTCACCTAAACTCCACCTGACCTGTCCAGGAGCACTTTCCCTTTTTTTTGCCCTAGTTTCATTAAGCTATGGGGTGAAACACAAGTGAGTTTAGTCTTCTACTACATGGCTTTGCTGGAGAAATCCAGGACCAGCCAGAAATGTTTCATGAGCTTATCAAGGGCAATAAATGTTCTCTGCTTGAGTGAAGAGGCTTTTACAGGAGTTTGGCTGTACTGATGCAGAACTAGCTCTGCAACACAGGCAGGGTCCCTCAGCTTTATCCGTAGCTGTGGGCAACGACCTCAAATGCCGCCAAGTTCAGGCTGTGGAGAGACTGCGGCGGCACCACCGCATCCCAGGGTAGCGAGGAGCAAGCTCTCACTGAATACAAATTGCACTGAGAAGCCAAATCCTGCAGCTTTCAGTTAAAAAGTTTGGAAAACAATTCACCAGGGAGGGCATGCCACGGTGGTTGCAGGGTTGCCAGTTGGAAGCCTCAAATAAGAAAAGCAACAAGTTGATTTACTGGGATGATGAACGTGCCAGGCCACATTCCTGTGTGTAGTAGTGAGGGGACCGTGCTGTCGGCTTTGTCAACCACACAGATTTGACCGAATGCTGTGCCAGGCAGCAGCTGAAAGTGCTCTGTATGGACTGTATGTATAATATGACCAGGCTGACCCAACCTTTGGCATCTCCTGTCCATGCTCCACCACACTGGCCTTTAGGACAGAGTTTGCCATTCTGCCCCTGTGGGAAGTTTGGGAGAGAAAAG
>VZRE01007705.1:651383-681746 GCA_013396775.1 Cephalopterus ornatus | reverse complement strand
AAAAAAAAAAAAAAAGGTATTTTTTCATTTAAAGAGAAATAGGCTTGAAAAAACCAAGATCAAAAAGTCACGTGGCCACACAGGAGCTTAAACCAACAGGTACTGCCTCTCCAGGGGACGTGCTATTTTTGCTTGGAGCTGTTCCTGTTGAGCCTGAAGTTCAAGGGGCTAATCCCCCATCCCAGCAGCTCATCAGCTGCTGGAAACTCTGCCCAGCCCAGCACAGATGCCAACTGTCCTCCCTGCCCTCTGTCCCAGTGTCAGTGCTGAGCTGACTGTGCTGTGCAGCTGCATGGCATGATCAAACCCTACCTCCAGCTGTGGAACGACCACCCTGCCTCTTCACAGCCACTGGCTGCCTGCCCACAGGTGGCTCTGACCACCTGGGAATGCAGTGGGGTAATGCAGTCCCCCAGACTGCAATAATCCCCATACCAGACCCTTTGGAGAGCTCACCCCTGAGGGAGAGAGGTCACAAAAGCTGTCATGGCAAAGCAAGAGCTGGTTAAGGCAGGTTGCAGGGCTGCTGGAGCACCACCCTGTGCTCCTGCTTATTCAGAGTCCCTCTTTTACAGGTCTCCCATGAGGAATGCAGTCACTACAGTAAGTATTTATGGGCAGAGAGTGCATGCAGCCCCGCCAGCCCCCTGCAGCCCAGCGCAGCCCTCCACACCCTACATGGTGCTGCAGGACCAAGGCTGCAGTGCCTGCACTGCAGGGCTGGGCACAGCTGCGTCCTCACTGCTACAGACATTTTCTTACCTGCCCTAGCAGCAGAGAACCTTGCACAGGCATTAAAATGCTGAATTCTCAAGTGACACCTCTAGGATTGTGCTGTACTTTCTCAGCTTCTTGGGTATCTCCCAGCACCACCATCACCGTGTGTTGGTTGCAACCCCATGGGACAGTAGATTTCATCTGAATGGCTGAGAAGTGGGGACACAAAGCCACACAGCTGGGAACATGACAGCTTGTCAGGAAATAAGCACAGGATTTTTTCCTGGAGATGGAAGTTTGATGAGAACAGCTGATGAATTCAGCTCAAGGCACAGAGCAACTTTTGCATTTTTTAGAGGCCTGGAAGCCTGGAAGTTCCCATAAACTTTAATGAAATACTTCTGCAAAACCATTCGTAGAAGCTGTTGAAAAGCAAATTGTAGCCATTTATGGGGACCCATGAAACTCCAGCAGCTATTCACTCAACAAGAGCTGGCAAAGCAGCTTTCCTTTCAAATTTCTTAGTCCCTTTTATCAAGAACTTCCTCCTTTCTCTTGTCAGGCTTTAATTAATTTTGCCCAGGAAGGACATATTTTCATTCCCAAGCTGCTTCTCTGTGGAACAGCCTGGAGCTGGATTCAGCTGGACAGATCACAGACTGGGCACCAAACCCACAATTCCCTGGGGGAAACCATGATCCTCAGCAAACCAAGACCTCACCTGATGTAACTGAAAGGATAACGCAAGAGATGGCCTCCAGGGAGCCCAGCTGCTGGGCAATTGGATCTTTTAAAGCTGATTTAGAGAGACTCCTGATCTGGTCAGAAGAGAGATGGATATGGCTTTTGAACATATCAAATGTCTTTTTAATGCCTTTAATGAAACCTGGGGAGAGGATAAATTTCTTAGCTCCTTGACTCTCCTATTAAAAAAAGGCACAATACATCTCAGCCTTTCCCAGATAAGAGAGTAAGTCTAGCATGTCACCCTTCACCTTCAAGCTTTGTCTACAGAGCTGAGTCATTACTGCAGCTAATTAGAGACTTCAAGCTGATTATGAGAATTGCAGTAAGTGGAGTTACAAAATCTCTGGGCCTGATACTCCTTAATACAAAAGCCACTTTACACTGACCCAGCCTTAAAATACCCTGGGATGATGCAAAGTGCTCTTAAAGCAAATGGGATGAGACCATCTGCGTTTGGAGGGACTGGCACACATCACAGGCCCCCGGCTTTCGAGGCTGATGGGGCTCTCAAAGGCTCCAACTGCCCTCAGGTGAGACGAAAGCATCTTTCTGGTTAAAGAGAGTCAGGTCTTTCACAACAAATAAAATAAAAACAAACCAAAATATATTCAGGCACCTGAGGAGCTGGCTGATATCGATCCAATAAAAGCATAATAAAAATGTTGCCCAGTCCATTTGCAGGTGCCCCTAGGGGTGTCTTAACCTCAATAAGACAGTAAAACTCCCCTCCGGGTCAACTCTGCCAAACTTCCATGACTTGGACACTTCTTAAACTTTAGGCATATTTTAAACTGGATACAAATCTGAAGAGCTCAACTTTTCCATATTAGTGATACACAGAAAGGAAAGGATCTTCCTAGGTTGTTTTAAAATAACTCAAAGAAATAGATTGCCCACAGAACAACTTTTGAACCAAATATGTCAGGGATGCACAATGCTCTTGCAGTCTGGAGGTGATCGTTTGGGTACAAGGTGACAGTGCTTGCCCCTGAGAGGGAAAAGCCACCCTCCCAAAAACAGATAGGATCCTGCCAGCTCCAGCAGTGCAAGAGCTGCTCCATCCTCACCCATTGGGTCCTCCCAGAAGCTGCCCGTGGTGTGTTCCATGATGAAGGACCACACACACATGGCCATAATCTTTGCAGAGAAAGGAAGTTGGAAGGGAAGCCTTAGCTCCGGGCTAAGCACAGCTCCAAAAATATGACAGCAGTCATGAGACCCATGCCCCCGGTCATCCAATGTAAGGTTAGTGCCGTGGTGACATTTGGACTACAAAGTTATCTATCACAGCTTTGAGTCAGCAGATAAGTGCAGCCAATGGTTTAGGTTTCCCTGCCAGTAAAATAAAGCAGGAAAAGTGTTTTGCTGGCAAGCCTGTGCCATCTAATCCCAGCAGCTCCCCCAGCCTGTGGGGCAGGGAGAAAAGGAGGGAGCTGGGGAGTTTGAAGATGTGGGACTAACACCTCAATTCACCCTGGGCACCCTGAGGTCCTGGGTACCAGCATCGGGGTGTGCACAGAAGCTTGCACAGAGAAGCCAAAATACTACATTCCCTCCCACTCACTTCCCAGGGCACATCAGCCCTCTCATGTGCAGAGGCAGTGCTGCAGCTCAAAAGTATCCTGTGATACATAAAGCAACGTGAAAATCCAGATAAACCAGTATGCCCAGCTGGCAGTATCGGGGAGAACAGCTCGACCCTGGCTGGTGGAAACTGGGACTCCATCTCCTTCATGCCCTTCTCAGCACCAGCGCTTCAGGCAAGGGGAAACCTCTGGGGTCACCTTTGCTCGACAGCAGATTAGAAATCTTGAGAATGACTGTTCTACTGCAATGGGAGGTTTTGCTTGGAAACAGGTATGAGTTGTGGGATAACATGGGGTCAGTCCCATACTAGTGGGTTAATGGAGGGTATGGGATCAGCATCAGTTGACAAAACCAGGGCTTGTATTGCTGCCATGGCTCCTCAAGATAAAATTATGGGTAAGTAGGATGAAGAACTGAGAAGCAACATGTTCCTGCATGGGGGAAGAGATGCTTTTATATAAATAAATACATGTATGCATGTATACAAGCATTTTCTAATTTAAATAAAAATACATGCTTACATAGCTTGGCAATCTCATATTAAAACAAATAAAAAGATGTAAAGATTTATTCATGTCCTGAAACCTTCCTGTTGACCTCACCTGTCTAAATACGTGATCCAGAAGAAATGTTGTTCCAGGAGACAGAGAGGCAGAGTAGAGCACAGCTGGAGCTCGGAATGCTTTTGGATCATCTCCTGATCACAGCCAATATTAAAAAAAAGCACAACAATAGACTTTCCTGTGATCATTTTGGTGGTATGTGCTTTCCTACTTTTTCTCATTCATCCCTCACTTTTCTCTCTAGGACTTCTTTCTGCAGGTATTTCCCACTCTTAAACTGATTTTTCCCCAACCACTGTCTTCTGCCATGATGTTTCTCCCCCCTTTCCTTCTCTGTTTCCCCAGGTAGCTCTGTCCTTTTCAGCTGCAATGCCTCTTCCTTCTCTGTTTCATCTGGACCAGCTAGAAGGACAAGAGTCCTGAATCCATTTCTTGTCCCAGATGCAAGAGGATCATTTTGGACCATGAGAAGCTCAGGGAGCACTTCCAGATGTGCTGTAGCTTTGCTAGAAAGGCTGTTCTTAGCAAGCTGGACCTCAGCTGGGATATCGGCTCCTCTGCTTTATGAAGAGCAGAGAGCTTGCTTTCCAACACCAGCCCTCTTGCATCAGTGTGTGGGCTGTGGTTTGTGTGTTTGCCACAGCTACAGTCCCCTGGGAAGTGCAATGTTTTTGGGAAGAGCAGAAAAGACTCCCTTGTTGTCTTGTGCTGGCTGGATTACATGGCACAGAGGACAGAAGCTACACCAGGCTCTGCAGTGTGGCAGCTGCAAAGTCAGAGAAATACCAGAGCTGTGAAGTTGCCATGCAAATTCAAATCCATGCTTTTCCCATACATGAGGTGCTCAGAGCCTGATTTGGGGTTTCTTTTAAAATAAGGACCCAGCTGTTTATTTCTTATCCAGCTTCTCTGAAGCTCAGGAGGGCTTAGATGGTTTGGAGCCTTCACACCAAATCAAAACCAGAGACATCCAGCAATGTGTGATTAGAAAGCAGAGAACACAGAAATAGAATTTAAAATACCAGGACTGTATCTGCCACTGTTGTAAATCCTTCAGTTCTGCTGTGATTATGTCAGCAGCACAAGGTAGGGATCACCCATGACCTCAGCACAGCCCTTTAAAGCATCCCAGTCCACAGCTTGACCTTCCACCATCCAAGGCAGCTTGGATGTGGTAGGAGATAAACCAGTGAATGTGTTTACAACCTGCCCTTTGCCAGTTGGCCCTCAGTACAAAAAAAACCATCTCAAATGTTTTCAGCTCGGACAAGGGGACTGTGGAGCTGTGTCTAGCAAAAGCCTGAAGAAAAGGAGCTAAGAAATATTCCACAGGTTCATATTTCCCAAGGTGAGGACATGTGAGCTGCAAGCTCCCTTGCCAAGAAAATGTGTTTTGCAGGAAGAACTCTTCCATCAAGCCAGTTTGGACCCAAAATCCCAGGAGGAAAACGTCCAAAACATCTACTGTGGACTCACGGCCTGGTTTTACAACAATATATATTAACTCATACTGCATAGGCAGCCAGGGATATTCCCAAATGCAGGTCCTTGATCACCTCTGTGGTTATACAGAGGTTATACTACAGCCACAACAGTTTTGGCTAAGCCAACCAGCCCAGTCCCAAACCATTTCCCAGCACCTCTTCTAGCTCTGCAATGGGCAAAGGGGCTGAGCAGAGTGGGCATCTTGCATACGGAAGAGATCCTTGGTGACTTCGGTGGGGGCACCTAAAGAGAAACACAGAGCCAACCGGGACTGCCATAGAGAGAAGCATGCTTTCAAAATACTCATCTGCAAGCGTCAAGGTGGAGAAAAAGCAAAGTGAGAAGAGAGGCATTTTTCTCTCTGGCTCAATTGTACATTTGCATTTGCTCCCACAAGTGCACCGGCACCTGGCTGAGCCGCCATGGAGGAGCCAGCGTGGAGGAAAACCAAGCAAAACTCTTCCCTAATAAACCCTGTATGCAGCAGAGCTGCCACTGTGAGTGCACATAAATAATAGCAACCAGCATGGGAAAAATATCCGTGGTTACCAGGCAAATTAATGTTCTAGCAGAAGCAGCAAATATAAATTAGCTCAGGGTGCACACACAAGAACACAGCCTTTGTGGGGGCATGGGATGCTTAAAAGCTAAATGCTGGACCAGTCAATAGTGCCTGTTGTTACAAAAACTGGGCTGGGAAGGTGGGGTGCTGGCTAGGGAGGAGTTTGGCAGTGCATTTCTCCCATTAAATCTTTCCCATATGTTTTTTGGGTGGAGGTGTACCTAGCTGAGTTTCTCTGTACCTTTTTTCAAGCATGTAATAAGGTAATGGCTTGTAATTCCTCATGCACAGCTTTCCACGTCTTCCAGGTCCATCCACATCCAGCACCTCCATTTTGCTCTCCTGGAGCAGACCTTGGCTGTGTCTCCCATGGTGTTTTGAGGCCAAGCTAGTCCCATGATGAGATGGCTAAAAGGTACCAGGAATAGCAGGGGCTGTTGAAAAGGCAGCTCTGTGCCGGGAAGGCTGCAGACGGACCTCAGGAAGGGAGGGAAAGTTGCATTACAATCCTGGCATTGATAGCCCCACATGCTGAGTGCACTTTTCATCACTCGCTGCTGCGGAGAGACGCAGGGAAGGGTTACTGAGCCATTCCACATCCTAGTCCCACTGGCTCCAGTGATGTTGATCTTCTTGTACCCCTTTCAGGTGGAGAGGAGAGGACAATTCTCCTTTTTTTCCTCCTTAAAAATACATCCTTGTTGGACTCAGCAGCATGCTAGGACTTCAGTGGAATATTTTCAGTGCTTGTGAGTTGTCCTGTGGTTAAATAATAAACACAGCAGTAAAATGCCAATACATTTTCCTAGTACAGAAGACAGAGCATCTATTGTCATCAGTTCTTAAGAATTGCTACTATTATATGTGGTCCCTGTCCTCCTTTCTTATCCAGTTGTCTGTTCTCCAAATGTTTTGCTGGGAGCAGATGCCAAATATGTGTCGTTAATTCTTACTATACATTGTTCTTTTGATATTCAGCAGTTGCTGTCAATGAAATGAGAAGTGAAAAATAGATGGCCAGTGCCATTCAGTTAAAGAGATTTCACTTTCTAATCCTGAAGCAGGGGTATAAGCAAGTAACTTTATTCACATGAGCAACACTTCGACTGAACCTGTAAAAGTGGATCCTTTATAATTAATTCTGTCCATAAGCATTTGCCATCCAAGTGTTAAATGGCATAGTGCAAGGAAAAAATTTGAACACCAAGAGGAATTTAGGTTTTAAAACACTGCAGTGTTTAAAATTCTTCATTGCCTCTCTGAATTGTAGAATCATGGAAACGTAGAATATCCTGAGCTGGAAGGAACCCACAAGGATCATTGAGTCCAATGCTTCCTACCAATAATTCTACCAGGAATTTTCCTGTTAAATGAAATATATTTTTTTCAAGACTGGCTTGTAAGTCCAGACTATAATGAGACCCACTGTGAGATTCACTATTTTCATGGGAAATTAGGGAGCTCAGCATGTCTGGGTTTAGAAGTACCCACAGAAAACCACAAGGAACACTAACGAAAATCTGCTCCACAGAGGCACACATCCAGCTGGTATTAAAGAACCATGTTCTGCTATCAAGGAGCAGCAGTTCCCACTGAGGTAAATAAACCCATCTGAGGTGTCCCGAGTCCTGGTTCAATGACAGCACATGTGATTAATTACGCAGAGACAGGATTTGGCCTTCCACTACCATCACATGAAAAACGACTTTAATGTGATAAACCTGTTGATGCTGAATTCAGATAGAGGGTGTCTTGTGTTTAATTTTCCCAGAATAACTCAGGAAACTCCTATCCATGAGGCTCCACATGACTGTTTTCATTAAGCTGTACAGCATGTACCAAGCCCCCTGTCTTTAAGGTGACATTTCAAACCCCCACAGAGGAGGGACAGTTGTCAGGGTTGTGCTTAAAATAGATCCTTGTTTGTTGGCGTGACTTTTACTCGGCTCCCAAGAAATGTTGCACTGAGCTGTGCCACCTCTCCCAAAATGAGACATGATCCAGATGGAGGCACATCCTGCTGGAAGTTGTCTTTCAATCTGCTCTGGGGTGCACCCATGCTAGTTGGGTTGGTGATCACCTCTGAGCACCTTTCAATCACACAGGAATCACCTGGGCTGCATTCAGGAGTTTCAGATGGGTTGGCACATCTGGGGGCCAAACCTAAAACCTGGTCCCACCTAAAGCAAAGTGCAGTGATTTTTCTGGGAGAGCCAAGAGCAGTAATTCAAGGTTCTAAGGGTGGCATTTGCTTGTGCTTACGCAGTTCAATGACTTTTGGGGGACTGCAAGTATTTATAAGGACGCCCAGGGGCTGATGCCCCATAGCGCGTCCATTACTTCACACAGCCCTGGTGGTGAACTCAGTCCCAGCTATAAATAGGGCTGAGCCAGTGTGGCTGAGCCCACTTAAGTAGCTCTAATGCAACACCTGCTAATCACTGGCCTCAGGACAAGACAGGCATGTAGAGCTTCCCTGCCAGAGTGGGTTTCCAGAGCTAATGCTGGAAGACAAACCTTTTTCTGACGCTACTTTCTCAAGTGGAGAGAAAGCATAAGGGGGAGCAGCTGTGGCATTTGTCGTGTTCGACACTGAGACCCTGAAGATGTCCACGTGCTGGCAGAGGCAAGGCAGAGAAGACAGGAGCTTTGCAGGGAAAAACGAGACAGTAAAATCATTTTGTGACTCTTGCCATCTTCTTGAAAAAGCTCTCTAAGAAACGCCAGCTATTTGCTGAACGAGAGCTGGAAAAACAGCCTAAGTCCCCCAAAAGCAACAACCCAGGATGCATCCTACCCTGTGGAGTGGATTGTCCCTGGGCTGTAAATTTAAAAGACAGGCTTCATTGCCGCTCTTCTCCAGAGATGCCTTTTCACCATATCTTACTCTGACTTCAGGAGCCTCCTGACAGGGATGTGAAACCTCCCATTACCCAGACCTCATCAGCTTGTAGTTGTGCAAGCATCTCAGATCTTCTCTTTTTTATCTTGTCATGTATCCCAGCTGGTTCAACAGCTTCCTTGGAAAAGGAACAAGCTATAAAAATGCCATCTCCTTTCTAATGTTATGTCTTCCACCTGTCATCCACTCCTTCTCAAAATCCTCAAAAGTCAGGCCCAGTGTTTTTGGCTGAGGTGCCAGCAGACAAGACCTGTGACTCAGTTGCACTTCTCTGCTGAAGGTGAGAGCTGACGAGGGCTGAGAAAATGCCAGTGCTGGAAGCCAAGGCTGGCTCAGCCCCAGCTGATCCGCCTTTCCCAGATGGCCATGGATGACCAGGTCTGCCCATCATCTGGCAGCCCTGCAGAGTGAAAGACCAGGTGAAATAAATACAAATCAACTTAAATATTGCTTTATAAATGCATTAGGTGGTTAGGAAGAGTAGGATTTTTGTTCTTTGTAACCAGGGAGATCCCTGAATTGTCTTTGAGTCCGGCTTGTTATCGAGTGGGACTACTGCAGAAAAAGCAATGCAAACTTTTATTACTGCTTTTTCTATAGATAACAGTTCCTAAGGTGACAGAGTTTCTCTTATCAAAGAGACTTTGAAAAGTTTAAGGTTTTGTCCTTGGTGCCAAGGGGGCAGCGTGTGTACGCTGTGACCAGAGCACCTGCTCCCTGTCTCCGGCCTGTCTTGTTGCATGTACCAGAGGGCTGACAAACTTCAGGTGATTAAATATTAACATTTATTGCAGTGCATTCACTTTGTTCTAAATCCAATGTAATCTCTTTTGTCCAGGAATGGTGGTGGTTATGGTAAGTTGAACAACGTGGGAGCTGAGTTATTATGCACAGTACTGATTGTGAATAAAGCTTTCAGCTGAGTTGATGCCATACTCCCATTTTGGGTAGGTGAATAGCTACATAATAACAACATCTGATCCACCCTTCCAGGGCTGATTTAATTTTTTGAGATCGATTTGTATGGGGTTTTTAAATTATAGTTCTTGCTCTACAACTGCTTGGGAAAAGTTTGATGTGTCTTTGAATGAAACTCTCCAGGGAGAGAGACCCAAACTATTCCTTTCTCCCTAGCTGGTGTGATTTCCCTTACAACTCTTACAATGTGCTTCATTGAAGCATCACTTCTGGTTTTACGTGTAGCGAATAAAATCTTGACTCACCTGTGAAACAGTCACTTCTTAAATGAAGCAAATTTGGGATCAAATCGGAAAAAAACAGAGGAGAAAAATACATAAAAAGGGAGGGCTGTCAGATACTGGATGCAATCACAGTTAAGGCCTTTTTATCTTATGATCTTCCTCTGCTCTGTTGAAAATTGATGACCACTTCAAGAGCTCAAACGTAGTGGCGATTATACAGCTACACAGGGAGGATGTTAAAATAGTTACTGAGAGAAAACAGATGGAACAGAATTGTGCAAATTCACCTCCCAGCCCTATCATATCTTCTGTGGCACAGCTAGATAGAGGTTGGCAGTGTATTAATGATTTGCTTTTCCCCCTCCCTCATGTAAATGTAATAAATCTCTGAAAAACCTGTGCTCGTGTACAAAAGCTAACATGAATGTATTCACCCAGGGGAGTCTGGAAGGGAAACAGTAGTTTGGAGAAACAATTTGTCTTTATAATATTGATTCTGTCAAACCAGCATAAATGAAGAAAAGCCTTTAAGTCTGAGTACCAAAGTGCAGCCTCCCTTTGATATAATGAGAACATGTTTTCAGGAACTGTAGTGCTGTGGGAGCTGCCTCCTTTCCAGTCTTCTGGCAGGTCAGCTCATGGGCTCAGATAAACCTGTTTAAATGATGGTGGCCTGAAAAATATCGCAACCTTTTGCTTTTGTGTACCCAGTGTAGCACACCAGGATATGAGTCAGGAGAAAAGGTGAGGCACGTCCTGATTGCTCCGTGTTAGCTGTTCAAAAGCATGGGTAGAAAATCATGTGGGAACAGCACAGATGCCCCTTTTCTCCAGCTAGGACTCTTGCCTCTTGTCTTTTTGCTGGAGGTGGGAGTTTGGCTGAATTTCCAAACAAACCACAGCTCTGGGGTTGCTGCAGGACTCACCATGCATTCACTTCTCGGAGAAGGATCCAGCTGGTGTCCTCCCGCCTCCAGCACCGCTGCACACCTGGGTGGAACTGGCCATTAGATATGGCTGGCTAACTGCTGAGACTGTGCCCAGAAAGGGAAGAAATGCCTGTCCTCTGCCCCTCCAGACTCTCACCTTGAGCTGTCCTGGATCCCTGCTAGGTCCAGAGAAGGAACTCGCTGGGTGAGGATAAGGGCAAGAGCATGGAGGGGCCATACAGACCCCTTGTTCTCCTTGCTGAACCAAAAGATTTGGCTCAATGGGGATGAGAGCAACATTCTCTTTCATGGAAATTTGGGAAATTTCATGAGCCCTGCCCTAGCTCTGTGCCTAGGGTCAATTCCAAGCACAGGCTCTCCTGCTGTCACTGCCTTGGTCTTGCTTTTTATTCCACATGATTTCCTCCTCAGTCTTCCCTGCAACCTCCCATGCTGGCTTTTGCCCAGACTTCTCCATGATAGTGTCAATCAGAGTTTTCTGAGCAGCACTTTTCCCCCTGTCTCTGCTCCCATGCTGTGACTCCAGTGACACACCCCAGCCATGCTGGCTGCCACCTGCACTCTGCCTCTGTCCCAGTTATCCTTGTTTGCCTTGCCAATGCCAAAGCAAACATAGCGGAGGCACTGCGCAACACGGACACTTTCCCTGCCACGTGCTCCCACAGCTGTGTCCTTGTGGTCTTTGCTGGAGCTTGGTGGCCTGCCAGTTTCCTTCAGAGACATGCTGGGTGCGATGGTGCTGCCGTCCATCTCATGCCTGCCCAAGCAGTGAGTCAGGTCATAAGATGGATATCACCCACCCCCCATCTCCACACACTGACCTCCTGTCCATCCTACTTTCACCTTCCACCAGCACCTTCTGTCCCATCTCCTCGCCTGCTTTCTCCTTACCACAGGACTAATCCATCCTTCCTTCTCCATTGCCCTAAATTCTCTCTATTTCTGCACATATTCCCCTTCTCCCAGATTTGGTAGCTTTGGTGATGATCCGTCAGACCAGCCTGGCTCTCTTCCCACTCCTCTTATTTCCACTTAATCAGCCTCTCCTATGTTGAGTTGACGTCCTCATCCTCCCTCCTGGCCAGGTTGTCTTTCTAACAGTGTCACACATTTCTTCTTTTGTGTCCCTTCTGTTTGGGTTCAGCCACTGTTTTTGTGAGCTTCTGTTTCCGGTTTCTTTGACTCATCTCCTTGTTTTCTCCCATCTCTTGAAATCCATGTTGTTAATTGATGTTTCTGACTAGCTTCCCCTCACTTTGCTTTCAAAAAGTATGTTAACCTGTGCTAGAGTCAAAAACATGCTAGGGAAGAACAAGGAAATTAATAAGTGCACACACTTGAGATTATTCTCAAGCCATTTTAAAATGGGGAAAAAAAAGAACAAACCTTTTATCTGGAGTAAATGGAAGATGATGACACATGATGCCAAAAGACAAGGAAGGATGCCACGATCAAAAATGAGGGATCTCATTACAGATAAGTTGTTTGGACAGTACAGTGTTACCTACTGGACAGGCAAAAAGCATCTTAAGATGAAGCTCGTGAATTAACCAGGGGAAGGTAAAAATTTGTCATGATGAAAAATACCAGTTGCTATCAATAGCATACAATGGACTGAAAAATAAGGGTGAAAAACAGCATTGATTTTGTGTTTGGCCCTGCATTTATCAAAGTCCATAACCAAACCCAGTCAAAATCAATAGCAAAAGTGGTTGGGAAACCACAAGGCAGCTTTGATCAGGTTGCATCTCTGTGGCTTTGATTTTCAGTTTGAAGTCACTCAAATGGCATTTCTTGACATTTCTCAGTCCAACCTTCTCAAAAAAAAAAATCCAGGAGCCCTTTTATACCATGACACCCCAATGTTTGTATTCCCAGTGAGAGGAGAAAAAAAAAAAAGGCCAAGATAAAGTTTGTGTAATCTTTTATTACTTTTTCTACTGTCCTTTTGTTTGTTTAGTTGTGTGCCCAAAGTGATTTGTCTTTTTGCACTCACTTCCCTGACCTTTCCCTCCTGCCTCCCAGCAGCACTTCCCACATTCCAGGCAGAGGAGCACCACACAGGAGCCACGTGAGTCAGCAAACAAATTATTTGCTCGGGTATTAATCCCATTGCCAAGATACATTTTAGCCCTAGGTAGGTGTGGAATTCACCACCTGCTTTGTGAACATACCAGGAACCAGGTGAATCATGACATAAAGAAAGTGTTTGCAATAAGAATGGCAGCCTTTCTCTCACTGACAGGAAGTGCTTGAGGATTTAGTGACTGGTACTTTTGATGGAGATACGTAGTAAGGCAAACTTTGCAGGAAATATTTCTGACAGGTTTTTTTCCCCTGTAGAATTCAAGCAGTTTTCCAGGATTATCTGTGTTGATGAATGTGTCAATGAAGCATTATCACTTGGGTGCTTCAAGAGGGACAAGTGTCAGCTCCCAGAGTTTTGGCAGTGTCATTGGTAGCTTGTAGCAAGATAGCCTGGGATTTGGAAGAGGAGCTGCAGTAACCATTCAGCTGTGGGGTACCTTCCTAGCTGATATGGGAAAGCAGTTAGCTTGATCCAGCTCCCCACATTCACCGTCAGCAATTTCCATGCCAAGAGCCAAGATAAGAGGTCACTCTCCACTCATCCTGTGGCCAACGTCATTACCCGGGTTAAAAGACCAGGTTGAAAGACTATGGACTTTCAGCAGAGGTTACTCTGAGCCCTGTCTTGCTGCAGACAGCTCGCAGGTTTGCAGAGACCCTCCAGCAGACATTTTTCTGGCTGACAGACTTTCCTTCTGCTGACTTCGCTAGTCTGGAACTGAAAACAACCAGTGCTGAAGAGCATCACCATCAGACAAACCCTGTCTTATATTTTAGAGTAACAGCCTCATTCAATTAATAGCAGTAAGGATGGGAGGCCTGATAGTCAAGTGTAAATGTAGAAACTTCGAGACACCTTTTCTTCCCTGCACTCACCAAAAAGAAACGAAACCTCTGGGGTTTTCTTCCATCATCAAAGATTTCTCTGTGCACCAAAATGAAGCATGTAATTTCTGTGTTCAGGTGAAAAAAGTAAAAGAAAGGAAAGGCTAGTTTCACATCACGGTGGTGCTTTTGGTTGTATCTCCCAAGTAGCTCAGAGCTTCACAAAGAGGTATTGCTTCTGCTGTCCTCTTTGCCTGAGAGAATTTGAGCTGCTCAGGAAAAGGCACAAATTTTGTATTTTTTGGGGCACAATGGAGATTCCTCCATTATAAATAATCATAAATAATCATAAAGCAGCAGGAACTGATACCCTCAAGACCCATTTACTGTCATCTCCATGAGGAGTTATTTAGTTGTTTTGCTCTCTGGAGCAAAGAACCTGGACCAGGAACTAGGATGTAAACTTTCTGTACCAAAATGATAGGGTTTTGGGAAGTTACTGCTTGGCCAAGAGGCATAATTTCTCTAGATCACTTCTCTACCTCCATCTGACAGGCATGCTGAGATAGCAGGGCAGTGGGAAAGACAAGGAAAATGGAACTCCTATTTTCCTATGCACCTACATTGCACCTATTCCAGTTAGGGATTCAAGGGAGACTGGGAAAGACTGAGTGTTTTTTTCCCAAAATGGAAGGGGATTGCTGTTTCTAGCATAAAACAAAAAGTAGACATTCACCATTAAAAAGAAAAAAAAAGAAGGAAGAATAAAATATCAAGCATCAGAACTTCATGCCCAGCACTGCAGTTGTGTCTTCTCCTGTGCCTTCCCTCCAAGTCCTCCTCAAGGCTGCCCTGTGGGGACACCTTGTGGCTCAAGTGGCACCTTTGTTTTGGGTGCTGGTGGCTGCCTTCGGGAAAATGGCACCCCTTCATCACCTGTGCAAAATATTTTAACTGGCAGTGTGATAGCTGGGAGGAGAAACATGAAGTCGAATTTGGAGATACGAGCTGCAGGGGACAAGTCTAGACCCACTCTTCTAATGATTATTTCGGCATTTAGTGAAATTATAAGTGGCTGAGTTCAAAACCCCCAGACTTTCAGATGCAAGGGCATCTGAATACAGCGATACTTGGCTGCTGTGCACTCCTGCCGGCCAGTGCAGGTCAGTCCCATTAACAGGGGACGAAAACACTGGGAAGGTGCCGCCAGGGATCCAGTCATGGGGATTTGGTCTGTGGCAGCTGAGATCAAACAGTCCCTCAGATTTTATTGTTATCAGCCTGGGCATTAACAAGAAACTTAATTTACCCCATGTCCAGTTTCGCAGAGATGCAGCACCTAGATAGGGGTATAGCATATGTGAAGCCTGTATTAATTATTTCTGTGTTTGTGCATTGTGCAGATGAAACACCTGGCACTTGCCAAAAAAAGCCAACCTCGTCTCCTGTGGCTTTGCAGAGAGAACTGCGAACAGCTGGTAGTTCTGTTTGGCTCCCACATATTCCAGGTATTTCCATTCAGTGACATCAACAAGCCAAGCCCTAAACCCACAGAGGTGACCTCTGGCTGGTCTCCATGTGGCTCGTGTCCTCTGTCTCTCCTCAGGAAGGCAGAGCTCTGGTGGAGGCTCTCCTTGTTCTCAGGAGAGGCAGATGTTTATCCTGTACTCTGCCCTGCAGACACCAACACCAGCACTGCCACCAGTCTACAACAAAGAGAAGTTACCAAACACCATTTGGGTTTCTTGTGATAGTATTTCACAACGAGGAGACGGGCTTTATGTTTTTGTCTTAAAAGCCCACAGAAGCAGCACAGCCATCCTCACCTGTATTTAGCTTCTCCAGTTAGGAGGGGAGAAGTAAGTGGGTCAGGATTACTTGTTTTTTGGTTTGCCTGTTGATGAAGAGGTGGCTGAGCTTTCCTGCTCTGCTTGCCTCTCACACCAGTGCCCCCTGGTGCACCCTGTCTTCTCCAAATCATTTGAAAGGAAACTCGGCATCCTCCAGCCAGGGCTTTCAACTCATTTTGCAAATGTGAGCTACAAGAAGCTGAGGGACAAAGACAGGTTATCTGGCTGCTGTTGCTCAGGATGTCTCCTGCAGAGCCAACAACAGGACTCGTTTCCTGAATTTATAGCTCAATCTCTAGTGCTGTTCCCACTCGAGAATGGAAGGGAGGGCCACCAGCAAGGGTAGTGCCAAGCGTGTCTGAAGGTTATTCTCCTTGCCATGGAGCAGGTATCTTTCATGTGGACATGTCCCTGTTGGATGGAGGCAGGCATCCACGCTGCTGGAGATGAGGATATTTGGCCAACACCTTCCCTCTCCTGTCCAAGTGTTTCCTGGGTCCCCAGCCTTGTAACTGCAGATTTGCAAGATTTGTTTGCTTTCTCTCGAGCAAATGTTTAAATCCTCCAGGCTCACAGGTGGAGGGGAAAAAAAATCTTCCCAGTGTGACTCCCTCTCTACTAGCTCCATCTGGAGGCTCATAGAAAACTTGCATTGCAAAATTATTTTTATCTGTATTTATTCATTTAACTATTCATTTAGGATTTAAGGTGGTCTTAGCATTGATGACTGTGGTTAACAGACTTGAAAAAAGAAAGCATCTGTGCAATTAGATTTTTAGTAACAAATTATTAAAGATTCTGTAAAACCAAAACAATGGGCTTATTTCTGACTGAGCTGAAGACTGCATCTCTATCTGTTAATTTCTATTTACCTGTAGTTACAATATTTTAAGCAGGTGACTGATCAGCCTCTGCTCTGATTCAATAGCATTTATAATTTTCCTATTCAGTGCTGCCATTTAAAAAGCTGTTGGAATGTTTTTTTAAAAAAAACTTTATCTTTGAACATAAAATATCTTCCCTTTAAGCTGCAAATAATTTTATTTCTGTAAGTTCCTTTTTCATTACACTGAGCTGTAGTTATCCTCTAGGATTTGCTATTTGGAATTCAAAATGTGTCTATAAATGTAAAAAAAAGTCCCCAAACCACAGGAAATGGGGAGGGGAAGGAAGAAAAAAGGAAGTAATTCTAATGAACTCATCCATAACACCTTTCCTCTGTTTTGTAAATCTAGTGCTCAGAAATCGGCTTTTCTTTTACTTGACAGAGAAGTTCTCCTGCCTTCTCTCACGCAAAGTGAGATTCAAAACCTATTGATCTGATAAGATTATATTATATAAGACATATATCATATTATATATGATATAACTATGCCCAGGTAAAAAGTTCTGTGATGAGCATCAGTGTAATGTTGATTTAGATTCATTCCTTGGATCTGGAGTTTTCAGCTTCACCTGAGCTACAGGAATAAGCTGTAGTGGGAGAAGAATGATGATGTGACACAAACCTGAAATCAGGTTTTCATTCATTGGGCGAAAAGCTTTACTTCTCCCTCTGAAAAGAATTCTTGCTGGCAATGGAAAGCTGTCAAGAAAGCAGAGAGATCAGCTTAGCAGCCTGCCTCGTACAGGCTTTCATGAGCACGAAGGGAGGATTTGTGATCCATGGATTTGGTGCTCCATGACAAGGAATGCCAGTCACGCTGAAGTTTTCAGGCTTTGCTGGGAGCCTTTCTGCTGACACAGACTCTGCCAAGAGCTCTAATGTTCTCAGCTGCTCCATCTAGAAACCTTCCAGGAGTGCATCTGACAATTCAAGTCTTAATTTCCCCCAGGATTTGATTCTCAAAGAACACTTGTATGTACTCACTTGGGAACTGCTGTTTGAAGTCCTAACTTTTGTTCTCTTGGAGAGCTAATCAGCAAGTGAAGAGTGGATGTGAAATCCCTTCCTGCACAGAAAGCCTGTATGTCCTGAAAATACCTCATTGCTAACTGAAGAACAACTTTCAATACACGTGCATTTAGAGCTGTTTAAAAGATGCAGTTGGTGTGAAGACATCCGGTGGCTTTCAGTCACAGAGTTCAGTGCAAATTTCTGCTAAATGCAGGGGTAGGTCCAAGGCTGAAGCTCCCACAACCCTTCTGTGGTTGTTTCAGTATCTGATTAGCCTCAGATTTGATAAAGACTGTACGCAGTAACCCAAGCCACAGTAAGAGATAACTAACCACAGCAGGAGGAAACCTCCCAGAAATAAAAAAACTGGAGAAAGTAGAACAGAGAACAGAGCAGTCCAGAAACATGAATACAAAGAATAGCCACCACGTGGGAGCTTGAGAGTTTGTAAGCAGTGGGATAGTAAAGTGTGTGGTCAATGAACAGATGACAGATTTCCTGCTGAATTGCTTCACAGAAATCTGGATGGAACAGAAATGGTGTGTAAAACTCAGTATGAGTAGTCAAATGTAAATTCAACTGTTAACATGAGGAGTTCAGTATATCATGAGAAAGTCCATCAAGTACTGAAGTTAGTTATGCAATTGTTGTGATACTCTGTGTTATAAGCATTACACAAAGTGAGCTGTCTCCTACAGAAGGCAGCTTTAAAACAGACATCAAAAACCCTGAAGAGCCAGGTCTTTCACATTTTCTTTTTTAAAGCTTCTTCCCCACATTGTGATGCCTCTGTAGGTATGGCACAAAGCACACTGCACAGCAGGATTTAGCATCCCTTATTTTTGTCTATCAGGCACAGACGTGCACTCTTTCCTTTCCTTAGTCTTTTCACACCAAGTAACAGTGTGTACTGGAGATATCTCCTGTAACATTCACTGTAAAACACATCATTTTAAAATAAGCTGTAGTATGGTATTTACTGTAATGAATTCCTTTGGTCCCTGGGCTCATGTTGAAACGAGATTTTACTGACTGCATAGAACACCAGAAGGCTGTCATCACAGTGGCAGCTTTCCTTCCCTCCCTAATTCCTGCAGAAGTGCCTCAACTGTTGTGAAAAGACATGTATAAAATTTTCTTCTGAGAACTTCTCCATGGCTAAACTCTAGGGGGCTTAGAGGAACGAGAAAAACGGTGAAAAAAGACAACTGTGTGTTTTTCTTGTCTATTCCTAAGACTGCAATAAGGCATAAATTCTTGCAACAGCTGCTTCATAAACATTCACAGCATTCACCGACTGTGCTCTGTCCCAGTTGTCCTGTGCTGCTGCACATTCCCATTTTCTGAAACACTTGTTTTCCCTTTCAACTCTATGGATATTCTTTGCTGCATCACTGTCACTGTACTCAACAGGTACAGTAATGTTCTGAGAGCAGATCTATTTTTACAGATAAGCTTATTGATGACGGCCGATTTATTCCATTTCTTGTTGCTAAATCCTCAAAGAAACCATTCAATTTGCTTATAATTCAGTTTAACCTTTGCTTTTTTGGTCAGAGAAGTTCTATTTTTCGTATCCTCATTTAATGACAACAAACTGAAAAAGAAAAATGAGATGACACCAGATATGACAGACCAAGATTTACTTTAGTACAAGGCAAAAAATTCTATTAGAACAGGACAGTCAGCAACTTAGACAAAGGGTGGTGCTAGTCATCAATAAAGCTTCTTAAAACTTGTTTACCTCAGTTTCTTAAAATAGGCTTTCAGGGTTTTTTTTATCTTCTACTAACAAATTCTGTTAGTTACATAACTAAAACATGCAAATAAAGTGCAACAGATTACTCTTAGCCATGATGTGATTAAGCAACTTTTAATATTTCTGTTGACAGACACTGTAAGCATAACCCGAGTGAACTGTGTATATTTGAAGTCTGTCCAGTGGTAAGATTCACTGAACTACTGGTTCAAGGGCAATTACATTCTAATTTCATTTTCAGTTGAGCCATAGGATGCTGAAGTGATCACGGACTAGGATGTGTTCCAATAGTGCCAAATTCTAACCAGATTGTGCGTTAGTAGCCAAGGCCAAGGCAAACAATTATACTGTACCATACACAAAAAGCAACTAGTATTGAAAAGACAAAAAGTTTGGTCAACAAACTAGTTTTACTTCTTTAATAACATTTTTGCTAATAACTCAAGAGGCACAACAGTACCAGTAAGCTTATGAACTTTAAAATGCACAATGGCCACAGACAGTTGACTTGGATACAGTAATAGTGTTTGGTAGCAGACCTAAAGACGACTCTTAGATTCTTCCACTCTTAAATGATTTTGTATTTCCTCCTGACCTAGTCATGCACTGGAGAGGAATTCCACAGCAGTCTCCTTCTCTTCAGCTAACTCCTTAGCAGTAAGATCCATCTTCTCACGAGAAAAATCATTAATAGGAAGACCTTCAACAAACTTCCAGGTCTTGTCCTGATTGAAAACAAAAAAATAAAAAGCCCCCGCCACGTAAGAACAAGCTTTCATTCAGTCTGCATGAACGACACTTTGCAGTGTAAGAACCAAAGTTTACAGCCCTAAAAACTGCATGAGGCAGCAATGACTTTTGTTTCAGATAAAGAATGCAACCAGCACCAGCTAGTCATGTCAGATTCTACTTGTCTATCAGCACTTAGTTGACAACTAAGTTAAATTACTTGGTTAAGAACAGTCTCTCTGTGATAGACTAAAACCCCTACATCCCAGCAACTGCAGTCCCACATGAAAATCACTGCTATTAACAAGCTCACATGACAGTTTTTAGGTCTTGCATGGATTTAAATACAGTCTAGTTACCTTGATCACAACAGGGAATGAATATATCAAGTCTTCAGGAACACCATAAGAATTGCCATCAGAAATGACTCCCATTGAAACAAATTCCCCCTGAAACCAGAAAAGTAAGAGATGAACACATTTTCCACTGCTAGAAGAAAGCAAAATTTTGATTTTTCAACATCCTGTATTCTCCCATGGCACCCTTGACTCCAGAAGAAGACAAGATTCTTTCCTCTGAACACATATATGCAATGGAGGTCAATGATGCTGGCATGTAATCAAAGCAAATTAGGCAAACACGCACTTACTCAAAAGCAACATCTTACCGCTGGAGTGCCAAACCAGATGTCCCTCACATGATCACAGATAGCTTTGGCAGCTGACATGGCACTGGACAGCTTCCTGGCCTTAATAACTGCTGCTCCACGTTGCTGAACAGTCTGCAATTAAGAAAAAAAAACCCAAACCCCAAATTGTAAAGCAGCAAAATTGTGGCTTGGTCTAAATTACTTGGTAGTAAATGCCATGAAGAAAGACCGTTGTACATAATTATTTAATTTCATCAGTCAAGATACAGTTCTATCACTAAACAAACATGGCATACAATGCAGAAGAGTGTTGCCAAGACAAGAACATCATGGAATATTTCAGAGGCTCGCCCAATCTTTAGTACCTGCTTTACAGCTTCTCACATAACAACCAGATGTCTCAAGCTTTGCCCACCAGGAGACTTTGAGCACGTCAACAGTAGCAGATGTCTCTAGTAATACTGTCAATTAAGGTTTTTTGCTGAATACCAACGTGAACTATTTGGTGGTCTCGATCCTACAATATTTACTGCATAAAATTCATGTAATTCCTGAAGACAGTTGAACAGACCTCCCTATATTTAGAAATTTTGTGTTTGTGAATTGCAGTTCTCAGAATAGGCTTCACTATAGTTTTGGCAAAGCTTTATGCCAACTGTACCCCGGTCCAAAAAGCAAGAATTATGAAATCTGACCTTATCTTAGGTAAAGCATTCTAACACAGTCCAGCATTACAATGCACCTAGAAGGCCAAACCTGCAATCTGTTTTGGCCATGTAAGATATAGGTGGATCAAGGACATGGACAGCTTGCTGATTACACTCTGGCTCATGAACTTTGGTTGCCAATCATTTATTCCACAGCAACAAGCATGAACTGAAATGTTATATCCAAAACAGGACAGAGCACTGTCATATGACAAAACACATTTTCTGTCCCAAACTAAAGCTTCCTTGGCTAAGGTGTAGTACCTGGCTGGATGCCAGTAACATTGCAACACCAAGCAGAGCACAGCTATTCAGAGTCACACACATCTAGGGCTTTAGTAAGCCTGTCTGACTTCATAGTGCATTTAGACAGCCTGTGCTCTCCATCAATTAATATCATTATTACAAAACTGCCCCCAAAAGTCACCATAGTGAAATGGCAATAGTGCTTCTGTGTCAGACAAGTTTCACCTGAGCTATGATCAAAACTCTTTTTTGCTGAATCATTTTAGCACTCCAAGTGGATTTTTCTAGCAGAGATTACATAGGCCTTCATGCCTTAAGTTTTTCAAGGGCAAAAAACTGACAGCAACAAGCTGTGTGAGGATGGCTTATTCTAGTGAGACAGAAGAGCTGCTTCATCAAGTCACTCAGGTACGTAGATTACAATTTCAGATAAGGTTAGGAGAAAGCACAAGCATGGAATGACCATAAAAATAAACAAATAAATAACTGTCTTACCAGGATAAAGTCTCCCTTCAGCCAGCTGTCATCTTTTATAGCTTCATAAACTCCAACTTCCTTTCCCTTCACGTTTACCTTTGCATGGTTGACATCCGGATATTGAGTGGAGGAGTGGTTGCCCCAGATGATGACATTCTTCACATCATTAGCAGTCACACCAAGTTTCAGAGCAACCTAATGGGAAATTAAAGATTTCCATTGCATGGACTCAGTTTCTGAATTCACAGGCACCTTTGAAAGCATTGCTCTGTGTTTAGCAGAGATAACAGAATAGGCTCTTTTTACCTGAGATTTGGCTCTGTTGTGATCCAAACGAGTTAAGCAGCTGAAGTTTTCCTTTGGTATAGATGGAGCTGACTTCGATGCAATCAGGCAGTTAGTATTTGCTGGATTCCCAACTACCACAACCTGAAAATGAAAAATGGGAAGATGAAGTAGGTATTTCTGCAAAACAACTCCCTCCAGTGAAATACACTGCTTTGCCTATCAAAGAAGTAAAGTTTTCTAAATCTCTTCTTTGTCTTCAACATGATTATTTTCTATGTATATTTTCATAGTCACCCAGTCTTCTATAACTGCACAGAAAAATATTTTCTAGGTAGGTATTTTCTTTATAACTTGAGATTCAAATGTGAAAGAGAACAAGATTTCTAGGGAGATCCATACACTGATCCACAGCCTGGCTTCAAACCTCATGCTACCAGACACAGGAAAAGCAAGGTACATGCACACTAGTCAGCCCATAGTGACTTCACCAACCTCTTTTAAACACTCTTTAGTCTGGCTGCCACTGCTTTATATAATTGCCTTATAATTAAGAAAGTCAGAACAGTTACTTATCTCAATGTTCATAAGCAGTTAGAAGTAAAATACTGCTTCAACTTAGATCCATTTATAGCCATGGAAAACTGATTTTTATTCATCCTCCATTTGTGCCTCAAATGACTAATGTTAAGCTCCATATACCCTCAATCACACAAGCTGATCTGCAAACCTCCTTTTGTATCTCCCCTTTTGAAAGTGAGTTCAGTAAATTTTCCACTACTCCGCAATAGTTATATTGATAGTTTTTATTCCAACTGGATAAAGAAGCAAACAGGTCTTTAGAAGCAGTAGGAAGTTCATCAGCAGAGGAAGTAGACATTAAAAAGTCAGTTACAAAGCACAGTCGGAGTCCAGGTCTGAGATTAAGAGCAGTGGGAGAGCAGCCACATGATCCCATTAACTGTGCTGAAGGAATCTGAGAGAGAACAATTAAAATCTTCCAATGCTCCAAAGAACAAGACGCAAACAACCTAAATAAGGCCGATTTTTTGCACTACTGTAATTCCACATTGATACTGAAGTTAAGGGCCATTCCATTAAAGCCACAGATGGATATGAAGTAGGCAGCTGCATGTAGATAATTCAGTTCTCTCAGAGAAGAGAGATAACGAGCAAAAGACTGCTCATTTTTTTTAATATGGTTTTGTGGGTTTGGTTTTGACTGTGGTATATTTTCCAGGGCTTAAGGAAAGAAATGCCTGTGCTGAACAGGCTCCTGCTTGCGCAATATCATTCTACAATATGTTTAGATCTCTACATAGCAGCGCTAATCTTTTAAATTCAGTTTCTATATTCACCTTGACAGTCTTTTTGGCATACTTGTCCAAGGCTGCACCCTGAGACTTGAAAATTTTCACATTTGCTTTGAGTAAATCCTTCCTTTCCATGCCCTCTCTCCTTGGCATGGAGCCAACCAGAATTGCTATGTCAAGGTCTTTGAATGCAACTTCCTCCTTGTCCGTTGGAATGACCTCTAAAAAAAAGGAAAGGGGGGGAAAAAATCAGCAAGATAAATACTCATGGCAGAGCATTAATGGGAATATTCTTTTGTTCATAAAGAGTATATAATCTAATCTGACAGTATTACCACCTTCCCCTTCCAAAAACACAAGTACACTCATTTGGCCCTAACTTCACAGATTAAATACTTGCCAGCATATGGCTTACATGTACAAATTTTTATCTAAAGTGGAAAACACGGGAGAAATCTATGTAAAAATATACATTTTGTGTGTCTCTAGCTAAATATATATATATATAAGTACATATGCTATTCTTTAGTTTTACAAAAAAATTTCAATGGTAAATATCAACACAAGGGAAATTTTCCTTCCCCTTTAACAATCCAAACCAAAGGTTTTGAACTGGGTTCAAACCTTGGGTTTGAATTGTACAAGAGGTGGTAGCTACATGGGGATTTTTTCAAGTATTTTAATTTAACACCTACTTACACTCCCTTTCTTCTGCTTGTTTTAAAGTATCAGAACTTAACTTGTTTATGTGACTTAATGAGTCATTTTTTATTTCGCGTCCTTATACAGAAGATACTTCTAATGTCTAAAATTGTGGTGTAGTTTTTTTGTTTAGCAAAAGAATATCTAAAGATTGTCATTTCACCACTGGGCTAGAACACAATGCACATATGCACAAGTCTCTGACAATTTGCTGTCCAGGCTGAAACCCCAGGATTTGCTGATATAAACCAAAACCCACGTATCTGTGTTGTCAGTTCTTTTCACAAAACTCATTTGATGTCATTCTTGCTAGCTTACAGCCTAAGTTAAATTAATTTGTCTTCCAAAAAATACAAAACCAAGGAAGGATCATCTAATATATTCTTCTGTTAAAACTTCCTGCCAGCTGCAGGAACTCATAAATGCAGCAGCTGTATTACAACATATTGTAGGTATAAGAAAAAAATCTTTTGGACACCTCTGAGCAGTGGCAGAGCACAGTCCTGCAGCTCCATCACCACACCTTCCAGTACAGTCATCATAGGAGTGATGTCCAGCAGCACAAGAATAAGAGGCTGTAAAGAAAGAAAAGGTTTAGTGCAAGTTGGGCGTAATCTGTTTTGAAAATTAATTTTCGCCTGCCAGAAACTGCTATCTCCTGCAAGATTTAAAACCCACTTAGAGAAAACAAACAACTTCAGCACAACCAACAACTGAAAGCTTGTGTAACAGAGCAGGACACCCATTCTCCCCACTTAAAGAAGAAATTACTTGCATATTGGTAAATTAGTGAGTGTCTACGAGAAAACCGGTCCCAGGGACTGCAGTTGTGACATTTATTCCTGTGCAGCAGAGACCAGTGATAATTTAGTGTGAGTGTTACCTGGTCTTTGCCAAAGACATCCCCCTTGGCAATGCTGTAGAGCAGGGAGTAAGCAATCTGCCCAGCAGCTCCAGTCACCAGGACTCTGACAGGTTCACCCTGTAAGAAAATTAGAGCTTTACCCACCGCTACACAGTGCAGGCCACACCATCTAAGTGTTAAAAATTAACTGTTACTTCAGCAATATCATGGACTATTTAACCTGGATGTTGATGTATGCCCAAATGCAGATCAGCCCCAACTCCTTGGATCATACTTCTGTTCTACCAGAACCACCAGCAATTTCTCTACTTGCTTTTACAGAAACAGACCACCCTTGCAAAAGCATCCCGAAGAACTGTTCCTGGAATAACTTCCAAAATGCCAGGAATAACAATGTATTTGAAAAACTTTGTATTCCCCTTACCAACACTGCCTTTTCAACATAAGACAATACAACAAATACCCACTCATTAGATCAGCCATTCATGCTTGAAATTTACTACAGTTTCACAAGCTGTGACACTTCACCCGTTTTCCCATTCTTTTCCATTTTGAGGGCTGTTTCCATTAAGCATTTTGAATGCTTATTTGCAATCAAAGAGTAACTGAATGCCAGAGACCAAAGAATTTAGCGGACTTAAAGCTACTGCCCCACTAAACTGCTTGGCAGTAATTTAACAAATCCACAGACAAAACCTACATTATGGACAAATACAGATGTTATTATCCATAATACAACTATTTATTGTCAAACTGACCCTAAACTCCAAAAGACTAGGAGAAGACTGCCAAAATGTTGCTATATTGCAAATAAAGGGGGAAAAAAATACATGCTCTATAGTAAACACCCCATTTTGTTAAGCAGAACTAAGATCTGGGGAAATCCAGAGGTTACTCAATATTGAAAATTGAAGGCTAAAAGAGTTTGGGTTGTTCAGCCTGGAGAAGATAAGGTGCCAGGAAGGCCTTATTGTGGCTTCTCAATACTCAAAGTGGACTTTAAGAAAGACTAGGACAAACTTTTTAGAAGGGCCTGTTATGAAGTGACAAAGGACAATAGTTTTAAACTAAAAGAGGGTAGATTTAGATAAGAAAATAAATTTTACAATAGATGCCGTGAAACGCTGGCACGGATTGCCTAGAGAGGTTGTAGATGTCCCATCGCTGGGAACAGTCAAGGTCAAGTTGGAGCTTTGAGCAATCTGGTCTAATTGAAGATGTCCCTGCTCATTGTAAGGGGGGGGGGGGGGGACCAGATGACCTTTAAAAGTCCCTTCAAATGCAAATCATCGTGTGATCCTCTGAAAACAGAACACATGCTAAAGGACATTCATAACTCAGTACTTTGTAAGCCTATTTTCTGTATTTTCCTGTTTCTCTAGAGGCAATAGGGCTGGGACAGATTGTGCAAGGACAGGAACAAGCAGACTCTGACCGGGCTGCTGGAGCGTCAAACCCACTTTGTCAAATAATTAAAAGATGATCATTTGAGATACAGACAAAACACCAGGTACAACGGAATGTGAAAGAAGTGATTTAACTGCATCCTGGGCTACATTATGAGAAGTGTAGCTTGCAGGGCAAAGACAGGCATTCCACTCAGTGCTGCTGATATTGCAGCTGGAATACTGAGTCCAGTCTTGGCACCCTGAGTTCATATCCTGTAAAGTGAGGCTGAGGGTGCTGGACATAGCCTGGAAAGGCAGAGGATAGGGGATGATGCAACAGCAGCCTACCACACCTTCATAGAGTGTTACAAAAATAAAGCTTCCCAACATCTCTCCATAGTGGCAGATGGCAGAACAGGGTGCAATGGCTACAAAAGGGTACCCAGAGAGTCTGTGTAACCTCCACCCTCAGTGGTTTTCAAGACTCAGATCAAAACACACGTATGATATGATTTATCAGTGGCAACAGCCTTGCTGTCAGGCTGGGCTGGACAACCTCCAGACTTGGAGTGAAAGAGGGTAGACCACATGACCTCGAGAGATCCTTTCCAACCAACACTCCTGTCATTGATATTTATAGGAAAACCATTTTGGGCTTTGAGTGTATCCTCTCTGCAGAAGTGACCAGCCAAGCACAGCTGCATCAAGCTACCCTTAGATAATTACAAAAATGAGGCCACCTACCCCATCTTACCACACACCATATAAAATCACAGTGTAAGTGATCAAGTTAAACGCCTGAACTTGCAGCATTAGACCTGGCCTGATTTTGCCTTCAGTATGGAAATGATTTTTTAAATATCTGGTTACATAGTGTTGAACTGCATTATTTTCTTTTGAATCCATCCTATTATGAGCCCAATCCCTCATGGAAATTCCACAAAGAGGGGGAAGGAGGGCAGACAAACAATTCTGGCTGTTTAAATCTCAAACTAGTTTTGGTATTGTATTTCTCAGTAAGGAAATGTACCATAACGTCTGAATGATGATGGACAGCATGGATCAAGATGCATATCAAATTTTAAAGGCAACTTTACAGCACGTTTCTAAGGAGATGCTACATTTTATTTATATTAAGGGAACAACGAATACTCTTTTAAGGCAGCTAACCATACTAGTTAGTAAAATGAGAATTTTTTTCCGCCATACGCACTTTATATGCTAACTTGATTTAAACATAAAAAGTGTCAATCTATTCACTACCATTATGGTGAGTATTTAGCATAACAACAGGTGAAGGAAGGAGCAGAAAATAAAAAGGTAAGAGATAGGATTATTTATTATTCTTTTACTGAGACAAACTTAGCATTTAGCCTTTTTTTGGAAAAAAAAACAAAACAAAAAACTTCGGTCATGACTCAGCTCCACCTTCTCACCATAATTATGTTTGCTTACAACCATCCTTCCTGTTCTCCCCCCTCCATGTGGGGCTGGAGAAGGAAGAAACAGAAGCTAAAATAAAGTGAAGAGTGCTGCCTACTTGCTTCTTCTCTCCCAACCTTCAGTCCATTGGATTCAACACATTTCCCAGACCCCTCTACTCCTGCACTAACTGTGAGCAATTACTATCAGAGAAAGTTCCCTGCTGTCTCAAATCCAGAAGCTAGATTAACAAGCCAAAAACACCGTGGTTCTTACAAAACATGGATAACTCTCACAAAAAAAAAAAAAAGAAACTTACATCACATATCAAAATTAGTCTTACTGAGTATCTGAGGCTACTTTTGGGAGGTTGGATGTTTAGAGAAATGAGTAGCTCCCCAATGGAAGTTGTAGGTTCCAAACATTCATGTCCAGGCGTTTCAACTCGTGACTTGGCTCCTGCAAGACTACTTTCATGTGGTAGCTACAGGGGTGACCTTTACTCACCCTCAGGTATAGAAGAACTAGAGGACAAATTAAACAACTAACCAAACTATTTTGTTTCAAAGCCTTCCCCACTCCACATTCAGCCAATGTACAGTTAAAAAGCTTTAGGAAACTAAAAGAGTAGCAAAGGTAGCGATGAAAAGGATGAGGAAAAAAACCCCTCAACAACTGAAGACTGTTGGGTACCCTCCTTTGTCTAGTTCCACAGTGACGTAAGATTTCTCCCCCTCCTCAACTACGACAGATGAAAGTGAAGCTTCCAACACCAAATGAAGCAGTTGTGGGCTTATTGCCCTCCCCACACACTTCGGCTGAAGAACTCAGTGCCTCAGTTATGTCTGTGATTTACAGGTGATAACAGCAGACCTACAATACTAGTGCTATACAAGCAAATAGCACTACACTGCAAAACTGATTCAGGAAGTTACAAAGGTAAGTAGAAGATAACTCACAACTTATCAAATGCGGTGGCAAGAACATCCTGTCTACTCTGCACTGCAAATCACAGTTATGAAAGACCTCCATAAACATTACTGCTGATAAACTTAGCTGTCTATAAAATATCATCAATTTAACATTATTCCTGAATAGTAAAGCCAACTAAGCTATCCCACCTTGCTTCACAAAGGTGATTTAAACATCAAGATAAACTTTATCTCCTCAAGAGTCTAGAGTGTCTGCCCAAGAAACTTTCCCTTTGCTCTCCCTTCTTCAAAGCAGAGATATGGTGACAATAAACGTGTTTGGAAATGGAGTAGAAAGTATCAGCTGTGCACTTGAGGAAAGGCACCAGCAGAGTGGTTCAGAGACTGAATTCCAAAGGCATTCTTTCCTTAAGAAGTGACCTTGACACAGGTGCCCTGAAAGACTTTTTTAACTTCATTTACCTAATGGTGGTTGCATCGATAGACAGATAATTTTATTTCTGGAATTTAAAGCCTCTGCCCACCACCACATGCATAACTAGAACAGCAAAGGCAAGATAAAAACAGTGACATTCTGAAATAAGTCTGGACACCAAAGTAAATTGCAACCAGCGGTTCTCCATGAGACAAGCACTTTCATGTCAGGCAAGGGTTTGAAAACTCAAGTACAATCTAAAACCTGTCGTCTTGTGGTCACTCCTCTGAATCCACATTTTAAATAAAAAAAGCAGAGAAGTAGGACAAATAAAGTTAACAGACTTTGGTATTTTTTTAGGGTACAGCTGAAATAAGCCATGTCCCAGAGCATACAAGCACCCTTTCTAGAGCAAAATATTAGAAGTACAGGTTTGAATAACAGGGTATAGCGTTTAGAGAAACCTGGAGATGTTTTCCTGGTTAAAAAGGAAAGGAAGGTCTCTGTGCAGGTTTGCGTGTGCATACACGTAAGTATATGTGCTGCAGAAAAGCAAAGCACTGCGGTGCACCTGTAATAACCTCAGGGCAGAACGATGACAAACCTGCACAAATAGCAGGGTTTCTGACAGCGCGCAGGGATTAAACGGTAAAGACATTTCACAGGCACTTCCCCCCGAGCTAACACAGAACCGCTCCAAAACCTTTAAGCTCTCACAGACTGAGGCGAAGGCTCTCCCCACCTCTCGGAGACAACATCGCCGCCCGCGGGGCCCGATGGTGCCATGCCCCTCCATCGGGAGGGGCCGCACCGGGGCGGGGGGCCGTTCGCTCCGCTCCCACATCCCGCCCTCCCCCTCACGCCAGGCTGGCACAGACACCGCCAGGCCGGCACCGACCCCGCGTCCCCCGATAGAAGGTCACCCCCGCGCGGCCTCCGCGGGGGTTTGCGGTGAGCCTTGGGGCCGCCGCCAGGCCCGGCTCCTCCGAGTGCCGCCACCACCGACCACCTCCAGGTCACCCCTGTCCCCCCACACCCCGCGAGCAGCGCGACGCCATTTCGCGGCCACTTCCGCCCGCCGAATCCCCCCCAGAGGGGC
>VZRE01007705.1:588587-650875 GCA_013396775.1 Cephalopterus ornatus | reverse complement strand
TGGGGGCAGCGGGCGGGAGGGGGACCGGGGGCGGGCTCCGGTCCCGGCCGTGCCCCGGTACCGGCCGTGCCGCTCCCGCGTCCCCCGCGCCCCGGCCCGGCTCCCCGGAGCGCTCGGTGGGTGCGAGTGCGCGGCCTGACCCTGCCCTTTCCCGGGGTGGGGGTGGGGGGGCGTCCCCGGGAGCCCCGGTGAGGGCTGGCGGAGCGGTCCCCTCACGGTCCCCTCGCGTTGACCGCGCCTCGCCCTCCTGCCGGGCCTGCTCTGGGGAGTTGCTGGCGCGTCCTTACAGTCGCAGCCCTTTGTCCTGTGACTCCGGGTGCCTTCCCTCGCCTCCTCGCTCACATTCCCCTCGGCCCTGCGGGAGATGGTGCAGAGCTGCGCTTCACACTTCGCAAAACCCCCTGGGCTTTAACCCGTTGTTATTTTTAGGGAAAGCTGAGAGCTTACCTGTGCTATGCTGCTGCTAGAACTAGCGACCTCTTGTACAAAAATAAAGCTTCTCGTCTGTATTTTGGACTGTTGGGTAAAGTCAGTTCCATTTGGTCTGGCTTAAAAGTGAGGCTGATACTGGTGTAAATACATCAGGAAATACAGCTTCATCTACTGTGCTGGTTATGCTGTAAAAGAGGGTCTTGGGTGGCAGAGTTGATTTTTCTTTTCCCTCAGGTCTTGACAGGATTCCTTATTTCAAAAAATCTGTGATTCAGTGAAATCTCCAGTGAAAGTCTCACTTGTGCCAGGATTAGTTTTAAATCTCACTCTAATCCTTAGAGTAGATAGTATTATTTTTTTAAAACAGTCTAAAGAGCCTGTATGCTTATACAATTTCTTCTTCAGTCCTATGATAGAAATAAGAAGTCACTTCTTTAGGGCAGCGGGTGTAAAATGTAAATATTTATGCTTGTCATGCAAAATGTTCTCTTTTTAGTGAGTCGTGCTCATGCCTCAATTCAGAATGTCCTATTTCTTGAACAAGTCTTTAGCTGAACCCCCCTGACAGCTCCTGCAGAAAACTGCAGTGTCAGAGCGTACTTAGTTTGTTTTAAGTGTCAACCTGTACTGATTTATGTCAGTTAATAACTGTACATTTTTAATATGAATGAAGATAGTACCTGAGTTCCCTTCTGGGGATGAATTTGAAAGCCAAATAGCTGCAAGCAAAGCTGAGGTCTAGCTTGCTGTGAAGTGTAGAGAAGCTTGGTAAGTAGGAGGGAGCTTGTTTTGCAGTCACGAGTTTTCCAGAGCGTGCTGAGATGCTTTACCCCGGTGACTAACCTCTTCTGCACCAGAACATTGTATGGACTTAATTAACACTATATAAGATTTAAATACATAAGGTAATTTCCACCGAACATAACTGGTTGAGTGTGAATTGATTCCTTATCAATTTTCAGCTAAATCACTGTTAGCATGCTGTAAACTGATTTGTCTGTGTCAGCATAGCAGATTTTATTGATTTAGTGGATTTCAGTTAAGAGCTTAACTTGAAACTTTCAAACTTTCTTCTGTAGGTAAGACTTTCTTTTCGTTCTTGGGTCCTTTTTTTTGCCCAAGCTCGTGCTCCTGGAATTATTTGCAGTTGGAGATAACAACAAATCTTCTTGTTATGTTGTGTTGAAAGTGATTTGTTATGAATGTAATGCAAAGCCGCGTGTAAATGCTTTTGTTTATCAGTTTATTTTCAATCTGTTTCCAGTATAATTAGTCCAAGAGAGACTGAATTGTCATCTGTGCTGATTTAACTAAAGATATTGTAAAATTTGGTGTTTTGTGAATGTGGTGTATTTTTTAAACTTAGCAAAACTTAACAATTCTAGTATTTCCTTCTTAAATGGCTTACATTTTGTTTCTACTTGTTAAGCTCTAATGTTTTCCAAGCAAAATTTAAGTGTAATTTTTTTAATATTCTTTAATGCTTCCCCATGTTTTATTAGTATGAGTCTTTTGTGTAGCACTTTAAGCCAAAAAGCTGCATAAATGGAAACATTACGTGCAAATGAAGTAATGAAAATTTAGTATACATGTGAATTGGGCTCTTGGCTGATTCTTCAAATACATGTTAAAATTTTTGCAGTCAAAAGATATTGAAATACGTGGAAATCGGTAATTAAACAACACACTGAAGTATTAAGATGCTTTAATCTCCATTTTCTGGAGATTAACTATTATTTTTCAAGGCAACTAGTGGTTTTGAAGGGTAGTCTGCCAGAATTATCTCTTAATTTTTTTATATATATTTTAAAATGAATTATTCTCTGTTAACAGCTGGCTGTGTTCTTTAGCTGTATTTTGGATGGGATTTTCTTTTACTTCATTGCCATCTATAAAAACTGATGAATATTTTAGGTAAGTTTTTACACTTAATTTTCAGTAATTTTTGAAGTTTTCTTTTTATCCTCTCTATGTATGGCACAGTTTTTCTTTTATCTTATGCATTTACTTGCAATTGTTATTACAAAATCATGTCTCTTGTAGCAAAGTCTGTGTGATATGATTAACATTCAAAATGTTTAAGACTGTAAGAAAAGTTAACTATATAGTGGCCGGGTTCAATCCTAGAAATACTAGAATTGAAACAGTTTTGGAAGCCTCTTCTGGATTATTGTCAGAGGAAATAATAATAAGAGATTTTTCAGAAATAAAAGAAAGCATCGCAAAAAAATACTGAAATAGAATTAAGATGATCAAAGGCTGTTTTGTGAAGTATGTAAGAAATCTATAATAGAGTTTAAAAAAAGATAAAGATGTAGATATAAGCAAGAAAAGGTTGTAGTTTAGAGAATCAATACAGGATGTATTTTATTTTTTATTCCTAGTGCTAATGTTCAAAACATTATTTTTCACTGTTCATTTCTAAACTTCAGTCATGTGATACTGCATGCACATTAAATGTTATGAGAAATCTGATGTATCTATAAATTCTGCTTATAATCCTGATTTTCTTTTCGCTGTGGTTCAGAAAACTTCCTAAATGAGAAATTTTGCCTTCTATGGAACCGGTTTGATTTTATCCTATGGCTTATTTTTTACACATTAATAGTTTAGTTGATTTTTTTAATCGAAGGTGAGTAATTAATCATTAATTGATTTATACAACCTTTAGTATGTTTTTGAGAGGTAGATAGGATGCAATAGCACATTCTGTACTCATGTGCCTATAAAGAGACACAAACGATGTATAGCTTACTTGTGACATGGTCCCTTCCAACTCAGCATATTCTGTGATTCTGTGAACATGTATTAGTAATCTTTATGAACTATTCATGAGTCAAATCTTAATAAAAATTGTGAACAGAAGGTGCTTTTTTATTTCTTTTTTTCTAAGTAGTACAAACAGCTGTTTGTAGGTTTGAGAGAGAACACTGTAACAATCCAGGCCTCCTTTCCTGTCTGTGCATCCTCAGCTCTGAGGTGGGTGGTCTGTGGTTCCTGGAGTGCAGCTCGGGTGTTCAGGGCTCCATCGCTGACCAGGGGTTTGGCAATGGCACCCCCGTTGTGCACCCCCAAAGCTGAGAGACTCTGGAAGATCTGTCATCATCCACCACCTGTGCACCATTTCTGGAAGATTTTCTTCTCACAGTTGTTGCAAGGGCCAGGGTGTAGAGAGTCCCTGTTTAAAAACAAAACCAAACAAAACCAACCCACAAAACAAACAGCCAAAATGCTCACACACACGTATGGCACAAAGACTTTGGTGTATTGGCTGTAAATTCCGCAGAGTTGATCTCTGAATTGTTACAAAGGGAATAGAAGAGTTGTGTTCCTGGTGCCTGAGAAGTGGCCTTACTGGATTCTCTTACCTTAACACAAATCTGTCTTTATCTTGGTGGAACAGAGACTTTGTGACAGGCATGTGTGGGTTTTCTTCTCACTAATGGCAGTGTCTGGAGGAGAAGAGGCAGGTTGGTATTCTAAACAAGAAATGACCTGTGTAACAATTCAAGTTCTACCAAATCAAACCTTGTACTCTTAATTAATTGCAACAATTTAAAAAAACTCCAACAAAGCAACCACCACCCCCCCTCCCCCCCCAAATTAAGTTAGTGTCCTTCTGAGTTTTTTAAACGAGATAAGCATTCAGTCAAGTGGAAAAACAGCTTCTGCTAAAAATTTATGTTTGCTTTTTCTCTTACATGACTTCCTCTTGCACTTGTTGGTTATAACCTGATAATCAAGTAATAAATTTGATACAAGAAGTTAGCAGCCATCGCGATCACTTTCCATTTTCTAGACTCAGTGCAGGGAGGTGAATCCATCTGCTTCCTTTATCCATCCTTTCCATGTCAGAATGACTGATGAATTTTGCTCCATGCCAAATATCTTGCATAATGACAAGAGTTTTTCTCATTAGGTTTATTTCTATGAATTATGGTCACATAGTTTGATTAAAATATTTCAGATTGTTTTACAACATCCATTTGAATTTGTTTCTATATTTTCACAGAGCTGAGTTGTTGATAGATGCCGTAACACAGACTAAATTTTTCTTCCTTTTTTTCCCCACCTGTTGAATAGTATTTCAAAGAAAATATCCCTAGAAATACCTGGTAAGGAGAGTGATGTCTTATTATGTTGATTTTTTTATGTTAATTGTACGAAACATAATTCTTTGCAGAAGGAAAATACTGGTTTTTATCTTAAAGACATTATTCATATTTGAAACATAACTTTTAAAACATGAATTTATCAGTAATAAGCATAAGGGCCAACTAAATGCTTTGTGTCCTGTATGGAGGGGTTTTTTCTGCTTCACAGATTAATTTTGGTATCTGGCCTGCTTTGGGAAACCTTATCCAAACTGATTTTTATGCAGCAGCAGAGTCTATGGATGG
Organism: Cephalopterus ornatus; assembly: GCA_013396775.1. Classification (NCBI taxonomy): domain Eukaryota; kingdom Metazoa; phylum Chordata; class Aves; order Passeriformes; family Cotingidae; genus Cephalopterus; species Cephalopterus ornatus. Next base: position 646,043 of record VZRE01007705.1, on the reverse strand, counting down.
CTTTAGTACCATGTGTGCTTACAGTACTGACCATACTCAGTGTCTTTACTGATATTTGATTAAAGAAAGAAGAAATTGTATTTATTCGTTCTGCTCACACAAACACAAGTACTCAGTTTTTGCACATGCTTGTATTCATTCAGGCTAAACTGTCCCCATCTCTGAAGCAAAGTGTCAGCACGTAATTCCAGCTGTGTGGACTCTATTGGCTGCACCTATGCTACATAACTTGGAGTTTCCCTTAGCTCAAAACTATGCAGACATATATCTTTTGTTGGTTTTTCGGTTCAGAGTGTTGACAAGGGTTGTGCTCTAGCAACAACCGTGAAGATGGTTTTCTTAGAGCATGAGACTGAGAACCAATGTTTAGAACTTTTGTTCACGTAATGAAGCCATTTAGAGTTGTCTTGTTGGGCTGGAATGGTGTTGAGGAATGACTTCATTTGAACTCATGGTAGTCCTACTGTCTGGAGCAGCATTCCAAGCCTCTTTGAGGGGGATTGGCAGGGAGAGCTAAGGAGCAAGTCTGCATGTGCCCAGTATAAATGATAAGGCAGCCACATAGAAGAAAACTGGGAGACTGACCGCTTATGTTGTGACACAAACGTTGGAAAAGTAAGTAGCAGCATCTTTGAATGAAGGAGGCTTTTCCATGAAGTAATCAAGCAAAGGGAATCATGATTATAATTTGTCTTTTTCTGGTTTGTTTTTTTTTTTTAGAATGATATACAACTATGCATTTTTGTTTCATTTGCCATCTACCCTTACCTGTATTGAGTAACCATGGTAAAGCACTAACGCATGTATGGTGCAAAAGTTGGATCTTAAGTGGATAAAAGCCTTTTGAATATTTTGAGTCCAATTGGAAGGGTGTTACTCTTGACGATATAGTAGAATATATAGTTTTAATATGTCATATGCACTTCATGACCAATAATCCCATTTATCGTCAATAATAAGCCAAATGCAGTTTTTCAAGTTGCTCCCTCTCTGACTTAGGAGAATAGAAAGTACTGCTCTGAAATGGCCTTTTATATTTGCCTGACATACAGGGTCTGGCCTCGGTGTATTAGGTAGGGGAGCTAGAAATACACCACAGTTAAATTATGGGTTTGTATCTCCAGGTGGTGCGTGAATTCATGGTTGAAGACTGAAGAAATTAATTTTACTAAAGCAAGAAACAACAGGACATTAAGCTACTATGCCAGCTTTAGATGTACGCTTCAAAAATTTTTTGCTGCTCAGCATTATGCAGTAATCTTTAACTCAAATTGCAGGAAATATTTGAAATTCCATTCTAACAATATCCAACAGAGAATATTAAAGAAGCATTAAATTTCAAATGCCTGAGGGAAAATGTTCTCTTGCAACACCGTGGGCATTTGGATCTCACTAGTATATGCAGTATTATAGTCTAATATTATGCTTTACTTGGTCTAAAATGAAAGCCCAATTTTAATTCTATCTCCAAAAACTTGGCATACTGCAGTGCAAAATAATTTATTTGGATGTTGTTTTTTAATACATTGCAACTAACTTTAAAGCTTCCTCATATAATACTCCCTCTATGGCTTTTTGTAATCTGACCCTTTCATTAAGATTTCAAATATATTGCCAAAGACTTATCTCAGTGCTTTCATTGCTAATTTACAAGTTATAAGATCCCAAAGTTACCAAAGAAGTTTTTCTCATTCTATGGAATTTTTCTCTTAATAAGACAAAACTTTTGAGTATCTTTTTAAGTATATAAAACATCAAAGAGAGGACTAATTCACTCTTAAGAAACAGGTAATATGCGAACTCAAAATGGGGTTTAATAATAAATTCACACAGTTCTGGGCTGGTTAATTTGGCAAACCCATTAGTGAATTTACGTCAAAAAAGTGCTGTTTAAAGCTCTGTGTTTTTATAACCTATATATGCCTTATTTGATAGCAAAGCTATTTTGGAAGTGACTCCCCAGGTTACAAGATTTGAGGGAAAGAATGAAAGTGTATCTAAAAGGTTTAGAAAATTTCTAGCTTGAATATATTTTCCACTGTCTGATGAAGTATCCTGGTATTTGGCAGAACAAGGGCAAGTGCTGTGTTTCTGTTGGAAAAATAGTGGTCTTTAGAGGAATAGTCAGGTTCTTCTCCACCTGCAGCTGGCTTTTTTCGTGTTTGCACTTTTGACTAATATAGGCAGAGTAGTGTCCAGGAAAATGTCAATACTGTGATATTTCATATCTACTTAGAGTTTGACAAGAGACAGGTTTTATAACAGTAGTGGGCTGGTTGCCTGTGAAATTGGACTGATGTGACTTGCCTGACAAACTGGATTGGGGGGGAAACGTGCTTTAAGAACTTAAAAACCTGCAGAGAGAATTCAAAAGAGCAGCATACTCCAGATGGTATATTTGTACAACGTAGCCATGTTGGACATAAATTAGTGAAGTTTCATTAACAGTATCATTAGTTTAGCTGCAGTGCTAGGCTCTATTCTGGCCAAATTAGTGTCACTCATTTCTATAATGAAAGCTGGTGGAATATAACAGCCCTGCCACGAGATCTGCTGTAGTGCTGGCGGACACCAGCTTGCTGCTGAGGGCCACTGGTGGCTCTGAATTGCCACATCCCTTTTTATGGGAGCTGATGCCTGCTGAAAGTTGATGAAGTTTCCATCTTAATTGGTCTCAGGCAGTTGTACCCAAACTTCTGAGTGAGTAGAGTGAGACACTATCTTGAAGATGCAGTTGTCATCGTATAAAATCTCAGAGATGATCGTCTATTGTAATGTGACTCTGAGAAGGCAGGAGTATCCACCACAGGGTAATAACACCATCTTGTTGAATAATTTTTAGACAGAAATGACTAAACTCTTAAAAAATACATCTTTAAAGAATAGTCTGCATTTTTGGATGACACTTAAGTGGTTTTGTAAATGTTGAGCCTGTCTTCCTTGAGAAATGGAAGACTTGTAAAATGCATTAAAAATACATGTTGAAAGAATAGGTCTGTATGTACTTCAAAATCAGTCTTATTACATGACTTTGCTTCCAATTCTATTGTCATTAATTTTTAAACAAATTATGTTTCTTTGATAATGGTTATATTAAGTTACTCTTCTTTAAATAGTAGTATAAAGAAAAGCTGAACCAAATGTAAAGCTTACTGTGCTAATGTACAAAGCTGTTTTCCATTCTTTCTTATCTGAGTCATATATTTAGGAAGATGCTTCCCAATCCGTTGTTTTGCTAGTTTTTGTTCTGATAATTTGACCAGATGCAGTGAATTGCAATGATTTGCCAAGTGCTTTTATCACAGAATGGTTTGGATTGGAAGGGACCTTTGAAGATCATCTCGTCCAACCCAGTGTGGGTGGGGACATCTTCCACTAGACCTGGTTGCTCAAAGCCCCATCCAACCTGGCCTTGAACACTGCCAGGCTTGGAGCACCCACAACTTCTCTGGGCAACCTCACAGTAAGCAGTTTCTTCCTTATATCTAATCCAAATCTCCCCTCTCTCAGAAAAGAACCACTACCCTTTGTCTTGTCACTACAGCCCCTCATGTAAAAAGTCTCTCCCCATCTTTCTGATAAGCCACTCTTGAAGTATTAAAAGGCTACAATAAAGTCTCCCCAGAGCCTTCTCTTCTCCAGGCTAAATCCCAGGCTAAATTCTCTGCCTTTTTAAAAAGGGGAGCTGTTCCATCCCTCCGGTCTTTTTTGTGGCTCTTCTCTGGATGCGTCTCTAACGTGTCCACCATGTCTTTTGCTAGGGGCCTCAGAGGTGGACACAGCACTCCAGGTGGGATCTCATCGGGGTGGTGTAGAAGAGGAGAATTCCCTCCCTCAACCTGCTGGCCATCTTGCTTTTTATGCAGCCCAGGATGCAGTTGGCTTTCTGGGTAGTGAACACACATTTTTGGCTCATACATTATTTTTCATCTGCTGATACCCCCAAGTCCTTCTCTGCAGGTCTGCTCTCAATACATTCATTCCCCAGTTTGTACTGATTCTGCTGATTGCTCTCACCCAGGTGCAGGATCTTGCACTTGGCCTTCTTGACCTTCATGAAGTTTATGTTGGCCTGTGTCTCAAGCTTGTCCAGGTCCCTCTTGGTGTTATCTGCAGACATGAGAGTGCACTCAGTCCCACTATGTCGTTAATAAAGGTAATGAGCAGTACCTGCCCAATCGGACACACCACTCTTTTAGACATGGAACTGTGGCAGTCTGTATACATCATTATGTGCGAGGAAGTAGACATGGTTTTTAAAGATTGGTATATCTTTTAGATGTTGGAAGAGGTCCTTTGTAAGTGGAATTAATACATTCAAACTGGAACAAAATTCTTAATGATGTAGTGTCAGTGACTGAGGTGCAGCTTAAGACACAATCTATGTGAAAGCTCGAGATGGTTCCTGGAACACTGCTGGAAAAGTCCCCTTATTTTAGAAGTGCTGTTAACTTTTTTACTGCTTCAGCTGGCTGCAGAGGTCTCTTGGTGTGGTATTCAGGGTAAGACTGGTACTAGAAAACTTGTAACATAGTTCCATGCTTGTGTTAAAATACAAAATCCTGGCAGCTATGAAACAGTGGCATTGGTGACAGTTTCATTTGAATAAGTACTTGGGTAGTAAGCAGACCTTTCTCCTTGGGACTATTTCAAAATAACTTGTTTAATTGACATTTCATCAAAGGGCAAATTAAATATTTAGATTCCATAAAGGCCTAGCTAGACTAGCTTCTTTGGCATCTGCCAGTGATGAAATTTAAGTTTATCAACTTTCTCCTCTTGCTAAGAGGGTTTTTGTTTTGTTTTCTGGATAGAATTTTTATATGTGATAATAGGAAACCCCTTAGGTGGCCTTTTTCTGTCTCTCTGCTTTGCGATGTGTCAAGTTGCTTCTCTATTCAGTAAATTACTTAATAAATGAATTGTACCACAGTCATGCTTGTTTACTGAATCTGATTACCAAAACATTCAGTTCCAGAGCATGGCTGAACTTCAGTACAATGATTTTGAAATCATACACAATGTACAGGTAGTTGAACATTCCTTAAAAAGCAGCCTGTAAAATATGCCACCCCTAGTGTCAGTAAATAAATGCCAGCTTTGGCATGAATGCACTTTCCAAATGTGTGCCTTGCTAAGGTTATTAGTCACTCTGAATTCAAGGACATGCGAGTGTGGACTTTGCATATAGCTCCATACCTGTGAAGTGCCACTGCTTGATTTTCAGACGAATGGCATGCTGTGAATTTTAAAACTCCCTCATTGTGGATGAACTGTAGTGAATGCCATTTTGTAATTGAGGCCATGTAAATTAGTTATTTTACATGCGTTTCTAACAATGAAGTTTCAAAAATCTCTTTGCTGGGATCAAAGAAATATTATCATCATGAAAGGAAATGCTGCAGTATTTGCTGAATAGGGCAAGGAAGCAGAAAAACAAAAATTCTGCATCTTTTCTCACATATATATAATTGTCATCTGTTTCATGGATTAGTGTGAAGATTATGCTGTTGGCTTTCTGTTTAAAAGTAGAGGAATAATGATAATAGTGAAAATATTGCTGCTTCCCTTACCATGAACATGGATGAAAAGGAGCATCACACAGCAGCAGCTGTGACTTTAATTTGAGCAAACCCAACTCAGACAAAGATTTCGGGGGGAAAAAAAATCCACAGATCAAAGTGAGAAGGACTCTAATATTGTATCAGTCCAAAAAAGACTTATGTGAAATAAAGGCTTGTGTAAAATACAGAAATTACTTAACTCTGCTTCCTCCAGCTGAAGCCATTTACTGGTTTTGTGTTTGCACTGCCACTTGTGTGGATAAGTTAATTCAATCATATCTTTTACATCTGTGAAAATGGTAAGAGCCAAATGTTGGAGCAGACTAGAATAGTTGGTCACAGCTCTCCTTTGAGAGAAGATATTTCCAAATTCCTCAGAATTAATGCATTTTTAAACAGTGTCCTTAATAAGTGAGAAATCCTGGATGAAGTTGTGGTGGGTTGACCCTGGCTGAACACCGGGTGCCCAGCAAAGCCGCTCTCACTCCCCTGCTCAGTGGGACAGGGGAGAGATAAAATATGCCAAAAGGTTTGTGGGTCAAGATAAAGACAGGGAGAGATCACTGCCCAGCTATCATCATGGGCAAAACAGGCTTGACTTAGTGAAATCAGTTTAATTTATTACCAAATTATCAGCGTAGGATAATGAGCAAATAAAAACTGAAGCTTAAGAGAGCTTCCCCCATCCCTCCCTTCTCCACAGGCTCAACTTCTGTCCTGATTTCTCTCCCTCTTCCCCTCCAGCAGTGCAGGGGGTCGAGAATGGGGGCTGATACTCACAACAATAATAGTAATGGCTAATTGCTGTATCTTTTTAAAATTCTTTTTTTCTCTTTTTCCTAATTTTTTTCATTTACTTTTTTAAAACCCTGTGAAAGTATATAAAATAACCAACTTATTTGCCAGTGATTGACTGATGCTGTCAAGGCATCCTTCCTTGCATCTCCATCTGCAGAATAATTGTCAAGGAATAGGTTGTTTGCTCGGTACCACCATTTCCATTGCATTGCCATTTACCTTACGTGTAAATTGGAGCCGTGTGACAAATGGGTTGGTAAAAAGAAGGGGTAAAACTGTGAAGTGATTAATAATTAAAAGATATGCACGATGCAAAGAACAAAGTTAAAAGATATGACCATACCATCTGAAATTTTTTTAAGTTGTCTGATTCCTTATAGTTTCAATTTTTTGATTTCATGTGGTACTAAGGTAATCAAGTTTCTGTGAGAGTTCGGGTCATCTTTTTGAGGAAATGAATAGAGAGAATGTGCACCATTTTAATGGTTGTTGGTAATTTGGGGCTGCCAAACCAATGCTGTTCATGCTGACATCCTGTCTTTTTAGACAATGAAATAATATGTCAGGGTAATTAAATCCGATTGCTTGTAATAGCAGAAAATTATTATAATCGTTTTCCAGACAACAATGCAGATTTATAATTTCTGTGACCACACCCAGAGTTTTACTAATAGAATTCACAGAGAATCCATAAATAGTTGTTGTTCCATTAAGCTTCATGTCAGGAATATGAGTTTAGCTCTGTTTTATTTAAAAATCTATCAGGACAGGTTTCATCTTTATTTTAAATGGATCCACAGCAGTTGGACATAAGCCCATTCTTGGCTTTCAAAAACTTGTTTGTATTTTCTTACACCCATTGGTCACAAGTCATATAGACAGCTTGAATGGGAATGAACACTTTTTGAAGGTTTTAAAAGGAGGCTTTGAGTTAATCTTGAAGTGAAAGAAAAGCAAATTTCAAAGTGCTTCTGCCTTGCAGTGATTTCGTCAGGTAACTCCAAGCCTATTAGCAAACTTGATCACTTGTATGCTATTTCCTCTTGTTCTGTGACATTTACAGGATGCCTGTAATGACATTTTCCCCTCCAAACCTGGGAAGGCCTTTGCTGTCAGAAGCTGTTTTAAAAACTGTTTGAAAACCAAACCAAAACACGTCTCTTTCAACAATCTCTTTTGAAACATAGCCTGGGTGTGATGCAGCCAAGAATTTTCAGTAACCTGGAAAGTTGTAATGGAATGTGCAACTTTGCCTATACCGTAGAGTTACTATTCAATTAGACTTCCTTTTTCTATGTTAATTATTGTGGCTGAAAAGCTTCATATGACTGTAAAGAGCAGTCATTCATAGAGAGGACATTCATATCTATGTTTGTTGATCTTTGGTGATTTTATCAGTTTGGAGGTCATATATACATAGTGAAGCTGTATATACTGTGTTGAGAATTTATGCAGATTATTCTGATATTGTTCACACTAATTGTATTGTTGCCAGTTTCTTTATTATGTTATGGTTTGTTATGTTTTATCCCTGGACCATTGCAAGCTTTGTAAGTGTAAATTTTGATTATTTACATAATAGTTCCTCTTTTAAAAACATTTACTCATTACTTTAAAAACCGAAATTTTTTAAGTCATGTAAAATACCTGTTTCGATATAATTGCAAGGTTTTTTATTTAAAGCATTTTAATCATCCTCAGTTTTGCCTGTTAGCAAGGTTTTTTTTATCCTAAGAAACTAGAAGTGAAAGACAAGCAAATGGTTTGAGATTATATGAATAATTATGTTAAATGGTTGTGAAATAGAACCTGAGGAATGAAAAAATGTGATACAGGAGCATCAGAATGGTTTTCTAAGTGCTGAAGATTTTGATGTGCTTGTGTGGGACATGCAGCATAGTGACTGAGAGAATCACAGCCTCAGGGGTTTGGTCTCTGGCTTAAGCCAAAACTGAACATTCCACCAGGGCAGTTTCCCACCTTGGCCCCATCAGCGTGCAGGTACAGACCCGATAATATTCTTCTGATCTCAAGGGGCTGTGCAGGTCACTGGCCTCATAAAGGGCCTGCGTGGAAGTATTAAGCAGATTTAATTCCTGAACTTCTGGCCCTGGTGAGGAAGATGTTTCTCTATCCTCCTCTCCTGAGTTTCTCGTGGAGCTTTTGGTGCTGTTGTTGCAAAAGCTGCCATTTATGGGACTGAGTGATTGAGTTGGAGTTTTGGCAGTAAGCCACGGTACAACCAGAGTGGGTATCACTGAGTCAGCTCGTCCTTCTTTTGAAGTTATGCAAATATAAATAGGGTCCCCTTGCAAAAGTCACCTGGACAGAGTAGATGCTCTTATAAGAGTTGCTTGGTAGAGGAAAACAAAGCCAAAAGGACTGGGAATGTAGTGCATTAACATCACAATGCACTAGAGGGCCCAGGCTGCATATAACCATTTCCCAAGAGGAAAAATGGAAAAAAAGCTGAAGAAACCTCTGAGAAATTACAGCAATATTAGGAGGAGAAAGAACTGTGTGAAGCCAACAGGGCTCAAAACAGGACTGAACGTGGAGAAAGGTGATAGAGTGACAAATGCATTCAACCTGAAAATGTAATCAGACAAGCATGTTCCCCTGCTGGAGAAGGGATTTAGCAACTTTGAACTCAAAATCATGTGATTTTTCTTCCTCCTCCTGGCTAGATTAAAAAGGGGAGTGATGTTTTTAATATTATATCATGCTTAACAAACCATTGCGTGCTGTGTCAAGTTCGTTTTCCCTATCAGCCCTGGCTAAAAACCATTGCTATCTCTAGTCTAGCCTGAAGGTGACAAGAGATTTGAATCATTGTAATTAGGCACTCATCATACTGCAAAAAGATACAACTATCTTGATGAATCAGTATGAAAAAAAAAGCTGTGGGTTTTTTTTTTTTCTTTAACTGCAGTTGGTGCTTGGGAATGTGAGAGAAGAAATGAGTTCGGCAAGAACTGAGACAGTTTCCTCAGCACAACAATTGTCCTGTTCTCTGTGCAGAAAAAGTTAAGTGTTTCTTGCCCCTCCAAGTCCTGTTGACACCTTCAAGTGTTCTTGGATCTGTCTCAGATTTTACTTGACAAACATTTTCATATGTCTCACTTCTTTCTGATTCTGAGAAATAAGTAAGAATTCGCTCTCTGCACTTACGCAAGAAGTATGAAGTGAGTTATTGTTTGCCTTTTAGAATTGTAGCTCCAGGGCACACTTTTGCTATGAAGTACAAGTGATGAAAAAGTGGATCTGCCCAGCAAAGTCAGGTTTGTGGTTGGATATGGCAGGAATGGGGTATAAGGAACTTTATCCCTCTGGGGAAAGGCATTTCCATGCACACCAAAATGTAGGTTTTGTGACCCCTATTACAGCTGCTTTGTATTAAGAATCACATTTTGTTCTCATTTTTTGCCTGTGTCTTAGAAAAAGTGTAGAAAGAAATCCTGAAATACTTATGGCTTTCACCAGGTAGGGGTGCATTGCTGTTTTTACCTTTTCTTTCTGGGCATAATGAGTTACTCTTCATTCTTTTTCTCTGAAGATACTTTATCTTATCACTCATCCATGCATCTTTCCTCGGAGCTTGGATAACATTCCTTTTGATTATTAAGATGTTACATTTTTTGAAAATTAATCAAGGAATGGCATTTATTGCCCAGTAGTATGCTTAATGTGCAGTGGAGTCTTGTCATAACCACAAAGTGTTTAAATTCAGTGTTCTAATGCCAATTTATAGGTGCCCTAGTTTTCAAAGGTGAAATATGAATATAGATTTTCATACTTATTTTAGGAGTGGCAGTTGAAATGGGATAATGTACTTTGGGAGATGCAGGGAACAAGCAGTATGTTGCCAACCCTACATGACTACCCTGTGAGCTAGGGATATTTCTTGGGTGTTTTAATGAATATGTGGTATAGTTTTATGGATAATTTTAGAAAGTTACACAATTTTGCTAGTTAATGTTAAAGCTAAACAGGTTTGGAATGCACTAGAAGTAGATTTCAAACTAGGGTTTGTAAAAATTTACTCTTCTGGAGTGAGCAAACACTAATTCTGTTGGTCGTGGAAACTGTGTCTTTGTCTCTACTGAGATTATGCTTTAAATCAGTTAATCTGCAGAACTAAAATATTAGAATCCATTTGGGTTTGCAACCTTAGATTTTTAACAAGAAATGTACCTGAGAGTTTTCCTGTCTTGAAATTATGAACTAAACATTTAGCTCAAAGCAGCAGCCCTAATTTCCAGATGGACAACAGATGCATTTATATTCAGAGCACTGTTATTTCCTTTTTTTTTTTTAATCACCTGACTTATGTAAGTAAAATCTGCTGAGTAAGGAAATGGCATTTTTCTTTGCTTACCAGAAGGGACAAGCTCACAGTCTACCTTTCAGTTCCTGCATTCGTTTTTGGAGCTTGTTGGCTAATTTGATGGGTTTGGTGGACAAGGTAGGGATCTTAAAAGCTCCAAATGTGAATGTGTTTTATTGAAAATTTAAGGAAATGCAAATTGGTGTCCCCTTCCCCAGACTCCTCAAGAAAAGACTGTGACCTGAGCTCAAGGATTTTTTTCAATTTGGCCTTTGATATCAGTTATTGAATACATAGGTACTGATGGCTGAGGCAGCTTATCGCTCTGGAGCAGCCACAGCGTGCTGCTGGTGCTTGGCTGGCATCTGAGGTGTGTGTAGTGGCAGAGGAGAGGGAAGAAAAGGAAATTAAAGGGCATGGCTACAAAGAAGTGAATGAGCTGAGTGTAATGTAGAAGGAATTTGGGAAACTTGAGAGAAAAGCAGGGAACCTAAACATGGAGGTTTGGGAATATGGGGTTGGGCTTGGAGATAACCAATGCATAGAAAATCAGACAAGTTACAGTGCCCTTCACTGTTTTGTCTGTGCTTTGGATTACAATCTGCATGTGTTGTGAGCATACAAGAACATTGAAAGTAAATTTTGAACTAATGTGTAATTCTTGTTGCCATTTCATTTTTAGTTTGATCACTTATTCATCACGGGCAATGTTTTCTTTGTTTTCTGCTGACAGAAGAATGCTTCCTTGTTCTTACATGTTGATATATTGCTTCGTTTGAGGGAGAATGTTGGTGTTGCCTTTAGCACAAATGATGTATGCATTTGCATTTCTGGAACACTTTCAGAGTTTCCCATTTTCTTTTATCTCCTTTACAGAATGAGCAACTGTTTTCTAGTTTATCTTTTCTGAAGATCAGCATAGACTGCTGATTACAGAGTGCAATAAATTAACTTGTTGACTTTTGCCACATTTCAAGTTTATGTTATATATCTGAACAATGTTGAAGATTTATAGAAAACTTTAAAAATTAATCTGAGATGTAAACACTTGAGAACAAAAGGGGTTTTTTTTAAAACTGGATTTTATTCCTAAAAGCCCGCTACATAAAATTGCATGTCACTTTCTAGAACAAGCCTTCTAATTTTAATTGCTAAAGGGGTTTTCTAGTGATTTATGAGACACCTGACTTTGTGCAAAACTGGAGGTATATTGTTATAATCCTAGAACCTATTGTCATCTTTATTTGCCTAAACCAGAAAAACAGAGAATTCAAAAATACAGTGTTTAATAAGGTAAAAAAAATGCATTTTTTGTCATGTTGAGTTCTTCAGTTTGCTTTTAAAGGAATTTATTTCTCTACTATAGTGCAAAATAGACTTTGAAAACTTCTCTGTAGTCACAGTCTAATTATTCATTAATTTGTTACCTGAAGTTACTGACTAGGTGGGAGAAATTTGTCAATTTTACTTTTTTCAGTAGAATCAGATGAACGACTCTCTTTTCTACTTGTGGGCAGCATGTTGTTTTGTTTTCCAGTTCCAGTACATAGAAATAGTTAGTTCTTGCCTCTCTGTTCCACTTTGGTATTCTAACCAGAGCTAACACTTCAAACACATCAGTGTTTTGAGCTGGAAATGTTACTGAAACGAAACCTTTTACCTAAGAGTTCCCACAGGTTTTTTGGAGTGAATTCTTGAATTCCGCACGAAGAGAACTGGGCTACTTTTAATAGACAAATTTTGTTTCTCATAGAGAATAAACCATTTCCAGTCAGGTCACCTGTTTCCCTTTTTGTCAAATGTCTTGGTCTGTGGGCTTAGAGGAAATCTTTTTCATGGTTTCAAAGGATCATAAAGTGATTAAAAAAGCCAAACAAACAAGCAACAAGCTACAGACATTTAATTCCTATTTTCTTTTTTTCCTGTGTCATGTTTGTTACATGTAGAATTTCATTTTTGTCCTTTTAAATTTTAATAGATTCCCCCAGATAACTTTTCTTCTTGAATCTTGTTAAGCAGTAAAAGACCTTGAATTCTACCAAAAATCAGACAAGGCCTTTTAACAATTTTCTGAGAGAAAAGGTAATGAATGATTCCTTCACCTGTCCTCCTTCTGCCCCACTGCCTTTCTCCAAATAAGACTTTCCTTTTGCCCTTGGGCAGCTTTTTTCCCATTCCTTTATCATATAAACTTGATTACATGTCTCTGAATGCAGTTTAAGGGATCCCTAGGCAAGGGGTAAGTCAGACCTGAAAAAGGAAAAACATTCTTGCCCCCTAGAAATGAATTTGGAAGTTTGCCTATTTTCTCCAGGTAATTTTTGTCTTTTAAAAACACCATCTAATTTTTTCCTTTTGTAGTCTTTTCCAGTTCTTCTGTAATGTTCACCCGTAAGTATCTTATAAGTTTCCTTGCCTGTTGAAATTTAAAGACCTCTGCTAACTGTGTTTTCTTTGTCAGTGGTTTTTGTTGCTTTGTGGGTGTTTTTGTCTTAGAATTTGTCTTGAATTCAGACACTTTTTCAGAGAGCTCAATTATTTTTTTTTTTTACTGTGGGTAGGATTGACAGCCTGAGGTTCTTTACCATAATTGTTTCTTAAATTGTCCTACAAGCTGAAGTTTTCTGTGTTTTGGCAGGTCAGGGATGTCTGTTAGTACCTCTTTTGCATGTTCTTTGGTTTTGATATATTATAAACTGTTGAAGACCTGAGTTTAATGCTGTGGTGGTGTTAACAATGCAAGCTGAGAATTCAGCTTGTCTTGCTTTGGAACTGTGGCTTTCACGATTTTTTAAGTGGTTTTAAGGGTTTTTTTAAGTGTTGTAAAGTAGAAAAAATAGCAATTACCTCATAATGGACATTGTGATTTTCTCCTCCAGATCCCTATTTGCACTCAATCTGAGTTACCACATGCATTGCTCTGGGAGATTGGGAATAACCAGCAAAATCCCATCAGTGGCTGCTGTGGAAGCACGCAACTACATGGGAACATTGCAATACATTTAAGAATTATTTCTTTTCAATCCATAGCAAGTGTCACAAGTTTCATAAGTAGAATGGTAAGAAGTTCCCTGAAGTGATGGTGGGTTTTTTTCTTTTTTAAATGGCATGTGGTAACTCAGGTTGAGCAAAAACACAGGCCTGGAGGACAAAATTGCAAAGTCCTTTACAATGTGATAGATATTTTCTTATATTTTCCAACAAGTAAATTCTAAATATTCTTATCTTGTTAGGATTATCTTGATAACAAATAAGCTGTACATTTCCTGGTATTCTTTTTTTTCAGTGCTGTTTTCTTGCACCTGTATTGCTTCATGCAACCCCTCTGTCACTCTTGTAAGAGAATGACCATGATGGGTTTTAACGAAGTTTCTGAAGTTGGTAGGTGTAGACTCCACTATTGTCAAGGTAAGAGCCACCATTTATTGTGAGTCACTCATTTCGAACATCCTCTTCAGGACGTTGCTGATGAAGTACAGTCCTAATTCTTTGTCTTTAAAATCACAAGCCACGAGTGGCAGTCCTTGTTCTCTCAATGTTGCCACATGAGTAGCCTTCTCAAACATAGCTCAGTGCCTTTTCCAACAAAATGGATTTTTGGTAGGCTTTCCCATTTTCTATCTGACTTCACAATATTTTCTCCCTGAAATGATTAGTAAGACAAAGTAAGTAACATTAGTAAGACAAAGGAAGACTTGAGCCTTATGGAGAGGGAGTCAGGTTCAACTGACTGGAAGTAAGAAGTGGCATTTGAATTTACAATTTCTGTTTACTGGCTTGGGACAACATCCTGGGAGTTTCCCACCTCTGTGTGTTTGCTGGCATATGTACCAAATTTTTTTTAAAAAATAGTAATAAAATAAAACTTCCTTATGCAGATCTTTTCACTCAAGATAAGTTTTAGTGACATCTGTATTTTTGCTCTTGTTTTGACAACAACGTTAATATCTATGTCATTAATATCAAGGGCTACTGAATATTGTTTGTATTGGAATAAATTTTAAAGTTATCTTTGTTTTGGGAATAATTTCTATTTAAGTTGCATTGAAGTCAGTTATTATTATAACTTGAAGACAGAAAAAATATATTGAGAAAGCTTTGAACAAACTTTCATGTAGGGGCCGGCTACATCAGTTTGTGATCAGATGAAGTGCCCTACATTTATTAATGGGACCATTAAGAAGAGTATTTTTGCATCAATATTAAATTTAATTTCTTCTCTCTTTTTTTCCTCATTGGGCAAATAATAATTGTAGCAGATTTGAGAATGGGGAATTTCACTTCACAATTTTGTTTTATGTAAATATAAAAGTGTGACTGTGTTTACAGGCAAGCAAATAGGTATGACTTGGTCTCCATTATAAAATGCTGCTTTATGAGAGATATATTGAGAACTGCGTAGTATGAACGAGTGGTTTGAGGCTTAAACTGCAACCAAGCAAAAATGTGCAGCCTGCCCCTTTTGTCTATAATAGGGTCGACATTGGGAACCATGATCCCTTTGATCTTTACATAAAACAGATGAAAATGCATAAATTGCTTCTAATCAGAGATGAATTAAAGGAAAATAGCCTCCCGGAGGACAAAGCACCCCAGGCACCCATCAACAGCCTTACCAAATGACAGACCTGGAGGAGACTTCAAAGCTGCAAACACAACTGCCAGTGAAATCCACCAAGAATCAAGATGCCATTTAAAAAAAATAATAATTTTCACAGTTTAGAAGTGCCTAGAACTCTCTCTTTAAGAAAAAGTGACAGAAACACACTATGTGGCCTTGCTTTTTAAGCCACTGAAATGTTCTTTTTCTTTTAGGAGTGTTGATAAAGGCAAGACTTGCTTGTTTAATTTAGTCCAAAAATGTGTTCAGACATGACAAACATTGATAATTTTAGTGTCAGGTAGGGTTTGCTCCATTTGAGTGGCATATTGTTTTGAAGCTGAAGTATATATTTTTTGTGGAGGCAGATCAGACGTTTATTGTAATTGCTTCCTTGATTGTCATCCTTATTTGTCCCTGTGAACACAAGCACAGTTAACATTCCACAAACTGCAGAAGAAGGAGGAAGTGTAATGAAATATCAGGCTTGATTTTGGAGGGAAGAGAAGGAAAATTCGAGGCAGTAATTTTATTGTGAACATTTTCTCTTCGTGGAACAAAGAGTAGTTTATCCTGAGTAAAATCAGAATTGAGATCCTCTTCTAGCTCAGGTAACTCATTTAAATATTATTTAGATATTAATATCAGTAATGTTAAATATAAGAAATAGGCTTGAAGAAAAAATATTAATTGCAGGGTTGTTTCAAGAGAGAGGTAATCTAAACATAAATCTTTAACTTTTTGTTGGCATTCTGTTTATGAGAGGATATCAATAGTGCATTTAGCATTTTTAAGAATATAGAATAAACACAATTTTATGGAATACTAAAATACCACTTTTAATAGACTGATGTAGTCTCTTCAATATAAATACTGTATTAGGAAGGATTTTACCTGCTGGCAGTTGTCCACTTTGCTTATTTTTTGTGTACAGCGTAACATCTATATCCAAGCCCACACAAATTTGACAGCCTCTTAGTCGCATAAAAAGAACAAATGACATTTGCAGATATGTAACTGCATATGAAATTGTTCAGTGAACTGAATGATTTGCTGTAGGTGAGGTCAGAAAGGTCGCCTAATTCACGTTGTAGGAACTTACTTTCAGTTGCTTATGACCTTAATTGCTGTAACTGAAGTATGTTATGTCTACAGCTATTGGTTTTGGTGAGAAGTAAAAAGCTTTTGCCAGTCTGTCTAAGGATGAAGCTAGGAAAAATTGCTGAGGGTTTTCTTTCTCTTAAATTTTTTTAAGGTTTTTACCCCCTTCCTGAAGACACTGATATCTCTGTTCTTTGGAGCAGACATTTTAAATGGGTTTTGAAAAAATTGGAGTTTGCCTATGGCTTGTGAGACCTTCAAGAGTTAGCATTCCAAAGCTTGCATCTTCACTGAATGCGCTTGTCTCACTTTTGGGCCACTGACTGAACTACATGTGAATGAGTGGAGATCGACTGCTGGCACAACAGACATAGCTGGACTTCCTTCATAAAGAGTGATCCTGACTGATCCTATCAATAGCTGGACTGGAATGGCAGAAGACTGTAAGGCAGAGCAGGGAGTCTGTCTTGTTCTGTCAGGTGGGATGAGAGCTACAAAGAGAGGGAAGTGAAATCTGAAACTCAGAAAAAGAAAAAGCAGACATCTTGACTAGAACTGGATGGCCTGTAACAGTGCAGAGCAACAGCCTGTCTGAATATGGACTTTTTCCTGGCATGAAAAAAGGTCTTTGCCACAGCTTACACAGGGAATCTTCCCCATTCCCTTAGCTTTTGCTATGACACTCTTCTTCTGCCTAACAGCCAAACCTCTAATAATGAGTCATATTTCATTGGCTGATCAGCATACAAAGCCTGAAAACAAAGTCAATCATTGTTTCCTTTCGTGAGTACCTTGAAGATTGTTGCAGATAACATGCTTCAGCACTGCTGTTTGTTTCTCCTATCTTAAACTTTTTATCACTGTGAATCCTTTGGATTAGTCTGAGCCTCGTGTTGTTGGGACTTCCATCTCCGTCATAACTTGGCAAAGAGAAATCTCAGTTCACCATGAGTGAAAGTGTGTGATGGAACAGAGCATTAATGTCTTCCTTCTGTAGCACAGGTACAAATTGCTACTGCCAGGCATCACAACATCTTACCATGCTTTTTTTGTTTTTTAAGAGGGAACTCGTTTTCTCAAATCCCCTTTCTAGATGCCAGGGAATTTTTACTATTTGTTTCATATTTGCTATGTAAATCTACTTGGAAAGGAAGGACCTTGTGTGACCGTCTGCATCACGCAATCAGCATGATGGACTCATCAAACTGTTTGCAATATCTTCAGGCTCCCTCTGAGGTGGGTGTGTTCATCAACCAGTTAAGAGTGTCAAAGTACTGCTGCTTCCAAACTGGGGCTCACAGGGGCATGAGATGCCTCAGGGATCTGATGCACAGTCCAGGACTTTATTTATCTTGAGATGGTTGTTGTGATTATTGCACTGCCTCTCCTTTGGGCACTATTCAATTGCTTATGTTGCAGGTCCACAAAGTACATGTTGGCAAATTAAGGAAAGCTGAAATTGATGCTAGTACACCATTGGCACTGAGCTGTACCTTGCATCAGTGCAGGACTCTGAAATCCCTATTTCACAAGTAGCTTAGCCACCCTGCAACAGGGTGAGAACCACTTCGTCCCCCGGGAAAAGAGAAATAGGGGTACAACTGGTATGAGCTATTGCATTTGTTCTGTAATAATCTGCCCTGCTCAAGAACTGGCACACTGAACTAGAGCAGTTGTATCCTTTGGCTTTTCCCTCAATCTTTCAGTATCTGCATTCAAAGAAAGGTAGATAAAGAATAAATGATTTAGTGCCTTGAGTACTGCAATGCTTTCCTGCACAGAGGTGCCCAGTTCACCTTCTAGATACACTCTCCAGCAACAAAGATATTTTTAAAAGAATTTATTTACAGGATTTCTCTACGTGCATGGAAATCAAGTTTTTTGCGATTGGGATTTTTCTGCTTATAAAGGACCCAAACAAAGATTTAGAGCTCTCAAAAACTTTTAAACTTCTTCAGATCTAATAAGTTTGTTTGTGTTGAACAGGAGTCATGACTGACATGTGCATGCAATCAGTTCTCTCTGATTATGATAACTTGATCAAGAATATGTATCCAGTTTTTCCGCTGTTTCATATTTACTTTAGGAATTGGATAGTGGTAGCCTATGGGAGAGGCCTTCATCCTGGCAGGGATGTATAGTCACTGCCATGCTTCCAGGTTTCCTTTAGAAGCCCAATCTTGAACAGCTTTTAGTATATCTGCTTGTCAAAATACCATTCTTTTTTTTCTTCATCAACTTTGTTAGGAATTTGTGACCTTTATGGCTTTTCAGTTCACAGAGGTGGAGTTATCATGTGGTCTTGAGTTCATTTGTGCCTACATCTGCTTTTTGATTTTTGTCTGACACAGTATGCCTCATTTTTCTAGGCTGTGACTAAGCAGTGCAGTGAATTTGAATTTTCTAATTACCTGTAATCCCATTTTATTCAGGAAGGACAAAAATGTTTGTCACAGTCTTCAGTTTGTTCACTCCCTTGCCTTCAGCAGCTGAACTGATAACCATTGCTCTGTCTCCAGCCTCCTTTTCTTCAGAGAGAAAAAAAAAGACTAGAAAAAGCTGCTGTTTACCTGCCTGTAACTCAGTGCAAGATATTTGGGGCTTGCTGGTGTGCAGCTGCTGTCTTGATCCCCCAGAGGAGCTGGCATACAGAAGGTTATGTCCCCTTCCAATCATATGGAGAACAGAGAATGAGCAGAACAGGAAAACAGAGCATGCAAGCACAGCTCAGTTTGTGAGGAACATGTCACTGTGAGATGCCTCTAGTTGTTCCAGCCTCTGCTGCTTATAAAAACAAGTTGAATCATCCCAGATTATAGTCCGGCAGATTATTGTAAACTGTGACTGGTTTTGGTTACTCTTAATATACCAGTCTTGTGTTTGTTCAGCAACTCTGATGCTGTGTTACTGGAGTGTGGCAGGTTGAACAGCGGGGGAAAAGAATGATTACAGATGTCTTGGGGTAAATAATTAATAGAATATAGACTTACCTAGTCGCACTGTCCACTCAACTTCTCCTGCGATGCTGGGGAGAAACAGGACCATTCCAGGCACCTTCTGAAGTATTTTCTCCTTGTGGAACTGTTGTGTCCAGCTGACTCCAGCTGAAAACACCTTGCAGATATCAGTGGTTCACATAATATCTCTCCTGAGAATTCAATTTTAAAGGCATGTTTTTGGCAGCCCTGCCAGCTGACACAGCTCATGTTTTGTCCTTGCATCACGAGCATAATTGCACTGGCAAACTATTTATAGAGTTGCATGATGAGCTGGTTCACAGAATTGAACTGGTTTTAAATTGAACATTTTATTTTGTATGGCCTTATAAGCAGTTGTACCAGCACAGGTGAAGGGAGATCAACAGCTTTGGCTTTTTTTAAAGAGGTCCAGGATGCTCAAACTACTGGAGCTCCTTTGAAGGTATAATGCTAAAAAAATTTGGCAAAAGATTTATAAAAAAGGTGTGCAAAAGTCTGCACAAAAAGGTTCCAGAAAAGTGGTGTTTTCATGACATTGGTGACTCAAGGGGGTGTGTGACCATTATATCAGGGACCTCAAATACTGTGCAGTGGAATCCTTTGTAAACATCTGAGGAAATATGTAGGTATTTTTTGACAAAATTTGCCTTTATAGATTTTGCCTTTATTTATATTGAGCAAATGTGACTTGAGTATAGTCAATAATTTAAAAGATCCAGACATTTTTTTTAAAATAAATTATGTGAAGATAAAGAAGAAAATAACAGGCGGAAGAGTAGAATAGAGGGAAGGATTGCACCTGAAGTAAGGGTTAGGTTTGTGAGGAGGAGCGTATGAGGTGGTGAAGTATTAACTGTTTAGATTGGGAAAAGTAGGTAGGATGGGGAATATTTCTGCAGTGCAAGTCCTTCAGTATTACAAGAAGGGCAGAGAATTTCTGTGCTATATGAAGCTGAGGTGTTGGAGAAGTCTTTCTAATGTGGCTCAGATTGCTGTGATCCCCACAGAATTAAACTAAGATTCAGGGGTTGAGACCATATCTGTACTTTCTTTCATTAACGCGAAGCTTTTCAAAATATACCTCTTATCCAAAGCACTGTGTATGACAACTGGGATCAGCTTCTGGGTGCCTGCAGTGGGGGGACAGTGGGAATAGTAGGATGCTTTTATTCGAGATGCAGGAGCCTGAAGAGTATGGTGCATAATGCCTTTAGGAGGGGACTCAAAGGGTCAGGTACTCCCTAATCAGCATAGAGAACAGGGAGACTGGAGCATTCTAAATAGGAATGGAACTTTTGTGGACCTTATTTGCAAAAACTGATTTTTTTACTGAGTAGCTGTGAACAGCATGGTTGCTTTTTCTGCCAAAGGCCAGAGATTTTTTTTACCTAAGTTCCAGCTTAGGTATAGTAAAGGATGTGTTTCAAATATAACGATTCACCCTGTAAAATAGAAGCAACTGAACCGTTTTTGCTGCAAAATTACTTCACTTTTCACTTCCAGAAAAGTCAACCTGGTGAAGACTTACTTGGTTTTCAGCTCACACAGTTGAAGTTTTGCAAAGTTATTCACAACTTTTAAGTACAGTTGTAAAATTAGTGAAGTGGTTTGACACTTCTAAATGGCAAGGCTGCCACCCTGCCCATAACAATAAAAGCTTGGGCACTGGCTGATTCTTTTTTCTGATGTTATAATGTCTGCCTTTAATCTTTTAAGTAAACATTTTTACAATACTTATATTTTTGATTTATCTGTTTAGTAGATAATGGTTTAAATTACATATATATGTAGCTTGATTTCCACTTAACCAAGCACTTACGTCTTGCTTTAGAGACAATTTTATTGACTTTGACGCCAAAATAGGTCATCCGTCGGGACCTGTGCATTTCTTTTAAATGAAAAACAACCAGGGACTAAATTAAGAATAAGCTCACAGAGGTTGTGTTGTAGGTTATTTTGGACAAATGCAAACTGGCAGAAAGTGGGATGAGTCTCATTTGAAAGAAATAGTAATATTTTAATTATATATTCATATATTATGAAACAAGAAAGTTTTAATGCATAAATCTATATTTAAATATCTGATATGTTTATCTTTAAATAGTTATGGTTTTCATTAACTGTGAGTGAAAGGCAAGGAGTTGAGGTCAGCGTAAGGATTGAAATTGGTATTTGAAACACAAGGTGGTGCCATTGTGTAAAGTTGTGTTTCTGTAGAGTTTCTGAAGGCAGTGAAGGTGAAAACAGTGTTTAAAAACTTGTGAGAAATATGTACAAAGAAGTTAGCAGTTGCAAATGAAAGATTTTTAGCACAGGATGAAGGGGAGTGTGCCTGGAGTTCTGGTTTTGTGATATGCAAAAGGAAAAGGGATCTCTCAGCAAAGAGCCGTGTGACAAATTGATGTTTTATTTTGACTTTAAGTCTGCTTGCAAGTATTTTCCTTTTTTGGTTTCAAAGGGAGAAAGAACTTAACTCACAGTGTGAATCTAGGAGCCATCTCCTAGCAGCTTTATGTTGTGAATATATCAAAACAAGCTTCCCTTGTGTTACTTCAAATACACCCTAAAATGCCTTAGGATTAAAGCAATCATCTGTAATACAATATCTGTGGCTCATTGTTGATTGGCTCAAAACATGAAATACAGCTTTTTTTTCTTGGAACAGTCAGTGTGTTTCCTTCATTGTCTGCTTTACCAAAATTCTGCATTCCTTGTCTAATCCCGAGATATTAAAATAATTAAGTGGGATAGTCACAGTTTCACTAATGAAGCATAATTGAGCTTTGGAATACTTTGATATTAAAATTAAAAAGAAAACATAAAAATGGATTTGCTGAGCATATACACATTATTTCTATATATTGCTCCCCGCTTTAGGCAGTAACTGGGGAGCTGGCTTGCCTAAGGACACTGGGGCTGTCCTGCTAACAGGGTTTTTTTGCCTGCAAATCTTTATCACAGAGCGTGTGCAACTAGGCTTATTGCATCTGTGAGAAGAGTTAGCTCTAACCAAAGTAATCATTATAACTTTAAGATGCAAAAATTTGATTGCGTCAATGTTTATTCTTTTAGGTAAAGTGGTCAAAAGAAAATCGAAGTTTGGCAATAGCCATTCAAATCTGGTTGTTTTATGTAAATGATACATTTTTAATTAACTTGTTGGAAGAAATGTGTTTGACTTTATTCAGTAAATGCTGAATAATGTTTCTGAATGATTGTTCCTATTGAGTCAGATAAAATACAATTTAATGTGCTTTGTTACTTAAATATATCAACTCCTAATAACAATTTATGTGACCTAGAAAACACCAAAGACTTGGCATCAATTTTCGAATTACTTCTTTCTTTCAGACCAAGAGCCTTGTTCTGTAATAATATCTTACACACAGGGTTGCTTATTATAGATGTTGCATATTCTTTAACTGCTGTGCAAAGCACCTCTCCCATGTAATTACACAAGCATATTCTTAATTAATATGATTTGTGTTAGCGTGATCGAGCAATGGAATATTTTTTAGGTGTGTGTTTTGCAATCCTGAAAGAAGGCTGACAAATGAGGAATGAAGTTACTAAATGTCACACATCTCAGGAAGAAATCCTTGGAAAGGACAAAGGCCAGGACTGCTGTGAGACTTCGTGGCAATGAATTACCTTTAAAAGTCCTCAAATGTGTATTGATGCAGGAATTGCAGTATCCCAGGCGCTTCCTGATCTTTAAGGATCTGTATTGAAAGGTGTTGTCAGATATGAAGAGCACTTGGGGGAACCGGAATAGTTTGTTTGTTCCGTGTGGAGCAACTTGACTCTGTCAAACTGAAATGCCTCTCTATAACTTCAGTATGCTGGAGTAATGCATTTTGTGTCCCCTGCTTTTGTAATTTAACCACAGGGTATCCTGGAGGTTGGATTTATCGTGCAATGTTATGCTGCTCAGTTCTATGCTGTGGATCAGTCACTTTTTTATGTGTTTATGCAATTTTTCATATGTCAGTGCCTGGAATACTTGCAGAAATTTTGGTATTGGGAATGAAGCTGTAAAATTTATTGGTCATCTCTCCCATCCATTAATTTTGCCATTCCATTTTGTACTGCTGTAAGGCAGCACAGAACATATGTTGTAGATCATGATAATCATTAATGAAAATAAGATTGTGCACGTGCATGTGTAGTCATGTAGAGGGATGGTTTTGGCTCCGTGATTTCATAGAACTTCTGAAGTCGTGGCCATACAGGTACTGAAGGAGGAGGAGCAGCGGGTACATGAATAGAGCAGTTCCTTCCTGGGGACATTTTTCTGAAGCCGCTTTGTTTGGTGGAGCACTGCTTTAGGGATAGATCACCTGGTTGCTGGTATATGTGGGGAAGCATTGTAATGGTGCATAGCTGGGATGACAAGTGGTGGAAGCAAAAATTCAGTGTAACCTAGGCCACTGACCATCTCGGAACTCACTCCAGTGAGTGAGATAGATAGGAGAGTTCCTAGCAGTGCCAACAGGCATCTTGCCATTCCCATCTGAAAGCTCGCTCAGTTGCAAACTAGTTAAATATTGAGAAACACGTGTTGGGACTGTTGTGGAAATTTCTGATGCTTTTAGGTAGGAGGCCGCTGTGAAATGTAACAGCAGTGGAGATATTTCATAAATGGAGTGCTCAATACGTTTAAGCGGTAGTGGGAAGGTAAAAGTACCTATCCTCTTTCCCCTTCCCCCATTATCCTATACAAACAAAAATTTTGATGGGGAAAAAATATTTTATAGGTTGTCACAAGCGTACAGCAGGAAGTGTGGACAAATGTACTTAAGCCCTGCAGCTGATGCTGCCAAGGGGAGTGGATCAGAGGAGAACAGATGTCAGCAATTTAGTCACTGCGAATAAACCTCAGAAAGGGGTCTTGATGCTGGAGTATGTCTAGAGTCATATTCCTGGGAGATGTTGAAGACTGTGTTCAGAAAACCTCTGGACAAAAAAACCAGAGAAAACACTGCTGCTGTTTACCAGGATGGCATCCCTCTCTGGGGATGCAGCAGTGGAAAGGGAACACCAACTGTGAACCACTGGGAAGGAAACGCTGGACGTGGCTGTAGGCACACCAAAGTCTTGGCCTTTTGTTTTCTCATGATCTGCAGGTATGAGGAAGACATGGCTGCTGTAATGTCTGTGTTTCTCATCGTACTGAAAAGAGACATTCCTGGTTTCAGCTACATAGTCTTGCAGGGTGCGTAGGTATGAATACAAGACCTGCTTAGATGTGAAGCAGTGCAGGGAGGGACTGAAGTACAGTGAGGCTGCCTGAAGAATAGGCAGGAATGTGTCTGTAAAACCAGAAAACCCAACAAACATTCTCTACAAAATTATTCCTTTTCGTTTAGAGTGACATAAAACATGAAAAAGTCAGCTCAATTAAAGTATGAGGACATCACTTTGGGGAGGTCAGCTTAAGTGCCCTATCTGTTTGAATGTCTTTTTTTAGACAAACCCTGTGTTCTGGTGATTGCCCTTCCTCATAGATGTATGGCTCCACTAGAGCCATACTCATTTGGCTGAGTTTTCCCATGACTGCTCAATAATAGTACAGAGGGAAACCCACAGAGAATTAATCCAGTCATGGTTGTGCTAATTTCCAAAGAAGCAACTGAAAATAAGGGGAGTTTGTAATAAATGCAATATAAAACCTGTTTACATGACTGATTCTCCTCCCCACCCCCACCAGTCTGACCTTACCTCATTCCAGATTTCCCAGTTCTAGCTGAAAGCATTTTTGTGAAGAATGCTACCAGGAAAATTCCCTTTTTTATCTTGGCTATGAAAGACTTGTATGAAAGACCTTTCAATGGAAAGAGGGAATCTGTCTAAATGTGTTGCTATTGAAAGAGGATTGGTTTATGGTTGCATAGTTCAATATTCTTAGGAGGACTATACATTTAATCTTTGATCTAGAAATGATTTTAAGAGTCTGCTCATAAGCTAAAAGAATTTCTATCTAAATGTGCCATCTTCAGCTCCAGATGCAACCAGAAGGATTGTATTTTTTCTGAGTGAATTTTCTCAAATATGGTTTCACTGGATAATTTCAGGGGGCTTCTTCTATCTTCATTTAGCTGGTATGTTATTTTCAGATAAAACACTTTGTACAGGCTCCATGTAAATTATTTTTTTGTTCTGTATTCAAGGAGGAAGTAGGCTGTCCTCTTTGGAATTGTGGTGCTAACACCAACAAACTAGGGAATCCAACAAACTAGGGTTCCCAAAAACTAAATTTCTATGAAAGATGCATACAATTAGGTATTATACCTGATGTATTCCTGTCTGATTTCCAAGAAGAGTAATTTTAAGGAAGGTAAGGCAAATCTTCATGTATGAAAAGAGTGTCACTGAAGAATTATTTCCCAGATTTTAGGAAATGAATATGATTTGAAGTAGTTAATTGACTTAATGGATTGAGATACCTCAGAGGCCTGAAAGAGTCTCAGTATAATGAAAGGTCAACACCATGTTGTCTTTATGGGCGGTTGTAGTGCTCAGGTAAATAAAGCATTTATGCATGTACTTTAATACCAGTGAAGCCAAGTGTTTATAAATATGAATTTTAGTGCTTTGCCATAGCAAAGCATAGTTTTGGTGTAGAAGTTGTTTGGGCACTTTTTTTTTAAAGCTGTTGTGGATCTTGAAATGATGAGAACAACTGGTCAAGTAGGCTTCTAAATTAAAATTGTAAAAATTGCAAATGGAAGTTGAAAAAATGATTACAAATTGTCCCCCACACCTGCTTTTAAAAAGCAGAGGGCAGCTGCTGGTTTTGTGCTTAGAAGCCCCTCCCACCTTAATATTTTCATAGTCTATGTAACAAACATCCCCCACCATCCTTACATGGTGCCTCAGCCACTGTTTGCAGAGAATTCTGTTGCCCCATTTGTATTTTGGCTTTTGTTAGGGATGTAGGATAATTTCCAATTCTTTCACACTATTGACTTTCCTAAGTACTGTATTTTCTTCAGAAGTATAACTAAAAATACATGCTGTTCTTAATTATACTGAATGCTGTTGAACCAGTGCATTGTATATTTAATGATGAGAAAAATCCAACTCAGTCTATATATTATTTTTGTAAAATATAGAATTAACTAAACTCATCCCTTTATGCAGTAAACATGCACTTCGGATAATCTGTTCAATGAGAATAATGCAGACATTACACCCATTCTGATATGTAGAAGATGATCCATGGGGGGAGAAGATATATGTGCGTAAGTCAATTATTTGAGAATAGAGTCCTTAATTTCTTCAGGGTCTATAAAAAGAATTTTGGCATCTGCACATATTTATTTTAGAGATATAAGGGTAAATCTTCAGCACAGAGCATGGGGAGTTAACCATGGAACATTCATTAATGTTAATGGGATTTCTATGGCTAATTCCCCACACTGAAAATTTAGCCCAAAGAGATTTGAAAAGTGATGTTGAGAAGCAAGTTGGTCGGTTAGCCTCATTACTTTCATGTTATTAACTGCTCTATCTGCCACTGGCTTTGTATGAACACTGAGATATTATACTTAACAGTTAATAATAAAGGACTGTATGCTAAGTACACATTCTAATGTGGAGGTAAAATAGTGCAATTATATGAGCAAATTTTGGATATTTTCAGGGAAAAAAAATCTGCAAAGCCATAGAATAGAAGGGGGAAAAAAGCCATTGAGGCATATATTTTGACAGCAGAAATGGTGTCCATTTCCAGTACAGCTTAGGCACCAAAAGGAATTTATTTTTCCTAATGTATTCTACTATTGGGATGTAGCTTCAGAACTGGCCAACTTAAGCAGGGGATTGGACCCAATGACTTCCACGTTCCTTTCAGCCGAAATTATAATAAGATTTGGACTTAGTGTAACATTTTTCTTAAAGCCTTTTTCAACTAGTTTTCTTTTGTAACAGTTAATTGAGATAAGAGAGGAAATTCAGTTTCTGTTTATCTTGAAATTTTGAAGAATGGTTGGAACCTGGGAAAACATAAAAAGCTATTTCATCTGCTAAATTGAGAATATTGTTTTAAAAGGAAATACAGGCTCTAATTAAAAAAGTTTATCAGATTCATGGTGCTCCTTTTCTGTGTTGGGGATATACAACAGAGAATATATGTGAAATATGAATATGTGTGTGTGCATATGTATATTCAGATTTCTTTTTTTTTGTTGTTTTTGGTTTTTTTGTTTGTATCTTAGCAGTTTCTCTTGCTTTTTAAGGGAGCTATTAAATTGCTTTTGCAGTTGTTGTTCAGAGCAGTCAGGAGCCAGCCATTAGAGGGTGCTTCTGCACCGAGGAGCTCTCTTTCCTTAAAACACAATTTACTTAATGCTAAGTATTTCTAGATTTAACGAGGAATCATTTTATGTTTCCTAGAATTACCCAACTTCCTCTTTAATTTGCATTCCTTCGTGAACTACTATTCTTGGAATTCAGAGGGTTAGGATGCAGATAACTAAAGGGGATTGAGAAAAGGTGGAATGATTCAAAGCAGCAAAATTATTACATTTCATAATTGTTACTGTAAAATCAAAAGAAAATATACATGGACCCCACGCCAGTGAAAAATGGGCTGGTCTCTTACCTAGTTAATGATATTGATGAGCATCTGTACTTTATAGCACTTGCTACAATATTACTGACTTGTTTAGAAATAGATTAGTTCATTATAACCCCAGTTCGTATATTTGCAGCAAGAATAGTAAAATAGATGCAGTTTGCAAATTTCTGCCATTGGTAGTAAAGATTTAAAAATAAAACTCTGAGTACAATAAAATTGGGGTTGTGTTCTCTGAAATCATGATTCTTCATTCAGTAGCAAACTTAAAAATACTGTGTCCTTGCTGTAAGGATGTGCAGGAGTAGGGAACAGGTTTTATAGCCATTTGTCCTAGGAATACAGGTTTAAAGCCTGCACTTCTGACCCAGGACACTGGTGCAAGGTGAGTGAAGGAGAATGGAAATAGAAAGATTTCTAAGAGAAATCAGCTGTTATGGAATCAGTTCCTAAGACTGATTGAATAAAAGCCATTAAATTTCACAAGTGGAACATAGTACAAAGCAGTACATCTGAGTTCTATGCCCAGGAATGATCTCGAGCACTCAGCAAAGAAATCTGCCACCTGCAAGTCTTTGTTAAATCCAGCCCATGGGGATGGTGATTCTGAAAATACTCCTCCCAGAGAAGTTGATACATCTTTGCACTAATTTTCAGATTCGAGTTAAGGATTTCTGATATCCAACGGCTTTTGAAAGCTGCCCAAACTTCCAAAGACCTTCTCTGGTAAAGTGTTGGTTGACAGCTGGAGGAACTGGCACAGAGCTTGGAAAGTTAAGGGATCAAAGTCTTCTTCAGGAGCTTCTTAAGAAGCTATATAGCCTCCTAAGCCTTGAAAAGGTAGCAAAATGTCTTTTCAGGCATAAATGTCCACATCTTTATTGCACCATTATATGTTGAAAATGCTCATGTAGTATATTTGTATGAAGGGCTGCTGGTACTGTGTCTCCAGTTATACATATACAGCACTTGGATATCTTTTCTGAGATTGTGAGGACCTTTCTTCTCAAAGGACAGTTCTTACATTGCAAGAACATGCGTAATTAAAATCAGTGAATCTTCCTGATGTCATATTCAACTTGGGAATTGAGCATTTGCATCTATATTTAAGTAGTATAAATTTCAGCATCAGTGGGTGTGCTTTGTGAAGCTGGCATCCATTGTTGTATAACCACAATTCTAATTCTTCCAAGATTCTATACAGTACTCATTTATTTATGTTTATTTTAGCTGTTAAAACGAGTACATTTTCTCTTTAGTGCCTGTACTGTTTGATTCAAATTCAAGTGATTTGTTTTCTAATTTGAGAGTAGAATCTAAGCAAAAGTAAAACATCTTTTGTTAGTGTGGACTGAATAAGTGGATATTGTGAATGATTGGATATTGGATATCATCTTCTTTCTCTATAAAATTTGGACTTTCTGTATGAATACACTGGTAACTGGAAGCATGTGAGTGCTATGAAGGTATTAGACGTTGAAGGTTATGTCATGTGTCATTTTGAAAGTAGTTGTTCATAGATTGTTAAGGAGATTTTTAGATCAGAACTATGAAAACAGTACAAGAGGATACTAAGGAGATCTGTAATGCAACAGTTTATAATGTTTGCCCAGCAAACTTTAGCCCTAATTTGGTAAGTCTGTTTGGCATTAGTCTCATGCCAATCATAATAGTATTGTAATTTGGAGCAAAATATTGGTGTGCACAATCTGGTCACTTGGAGCTTGGGCCAATTGACCCAGTAGTAGTTTTTCCTCTGAGCTGAATGATAATGGGATCCAATTTTAAGTTATAAACTCTTAGAAACTTAGCTAGATGGATTTTTCTGCTGGTAGCATATTTGAGTAGCTGTTGTAAATCATTGGTTGAGTTCATAACTGGTGTTATGAAAGTAGAACCAGGTCTACCTAATCGTATACTTCAGTGAGCTAAATATACCTTCTGTTACTATACTTTATAATTTTAACAGGATTGATTCTTTCAGTAAGTATTTCTTGTATTAGCAAGAGCTGCTTTGTTGTTTGGGGTTTTTTCCAATAAATACCATAAATCCATCACTTAATGATGGAAGTAGAGCTAATAAGCATTGTAATGAAAAGAAAACGTAGATGAACAAATATACTGGAAATGCTAACTGGTGGCTAAAGATAGTAAGGATACACATATTTTGATTGAGTGAATCTTGGCTCTTTCAAATCTGTCCACTAGAAAAACACCTTCAATATTCAGCTGGACAAGTAAGACAGTAATCCTGAAGCCAGAGAACATATCACCAGTATTATCTAAAAAAAAAAAAAAAAAAGATGGCCATTTCTATGGAGAACCAATTCACATTTCTCTCCGTAGTTTGACTACATGTTGGGAAGGTGCTGCAAGCTAACTGGTTGTTTCTGAGTATTAAGAGTTGTCTAAAAGTGTGTTTTCATTTCAGTTTTCATTTAATACATAATACGTATGAATTCCACCACTGCCTTATTTTACAGAAGCTAAGAAGGACTACTTATTCATGCCAACCAGAAGTTAGAGTACTTGCATACATGAAACTGGGGTTGGTGCATGCAATTACTTCTTCATCACTATCAATATCTAGTATATCAAATAAAGATACTGTAATATTCCACTTTTTCAGGCAGATGAAGCTAATCATAAAGTGGCACCTAGCAGTGTTTATCCAGTGGTGATAGTATTGTTAGCAAGAGAAAAGTTTTCCCTAAGGAGTGTTGGATGCTATCCAGTATCTGTGTGATCTCTTGCAGATCCTAAAACTCAATTGCTCTTTACTGTGAATACTCAAATGTATAGGAGTAGTGCTGGAAGTTAGTAAATCTCTTGTTGTTCTGTTGTAGGACAGGTTTGAGACCAAAACTGTTTTAAATACTGGTCAAAGACAATTGCAGGGATCTTACCGACAGCTGGTCTTACTCTGATCACATAAGAAGTAGAATGAGGCTGATCTGAACTTTTCACCATTTTGGACCTATTTTGTTTGCATTTTTAATAAGGCAGATTTCTGAAACTAGTTGTACTTATAGAACAAGTATTTTACTCTCATGGTTTTCTTAAGAGTAGTAGAGCAGTTTGTAGTTCAATATAAAAATCTGTGTATATTTTGGTTTATGTATGATCCCGTTGCTCAACAGTTTCAAATGTAATTATGAAAATGTTTAAACAAATGCATTTTTTTCCTTCAAAGTTGTTTTCCCTAGTGCATATCTGCATAATTAGAACACAACATAAACTATACTGTAACATTACAATCAGGAATTAATTATTGTAGCATAAAATTTTCATTTTTTTTTTTTGTCTTTCCTAACTGCAAAGGTGAGTATGGCTTAAAATTGAAAAAATATTAGTCCTTTTCATAGAAACTTGTTTGAAGATCATAAAGGAGTACAAAAGAAGAAAAGCTTTTTGTTTGTGTTTGCAATCAAATCTTTCTTAAAAGGAAGTCTGACACACAGCCATTGTAGTTTTTTTAATATTACATTGAAAAAACCAAGATACAAGTCTCACTGGATTAACTAGAATTCAAGTATAGTAAGAAAAAAAATTAAAAATAAATGCTCTCAAACAAGAATCTCAATGAGCCTTGCAGAAGGCTATTCAAAGGTGATTTTCAAATATTAGTGAAGCTTAATTTATTGCTTGCCTAATTTATTGCCTGCATCTAAACAAATTAGGTCAACATAAAATAGCTACTGAAAAAATTTTAAATAACAAAACATTCTAGAAAAGAAGGCCAAAAATACATTTAAAGATATTGTAGATCTAAAAATAATCTGTTTGTTCTAATAAATGTATTCAACTCATACCATATACTCAGAAATACATTTCTGTTTTTAAAAGCAGCTTGCAAATTTGCAAGATTTGTAAATTAAATCAGTGTGTTTCCCAACATTATTTTGAAAATTCTTTAAACACACACTCAGTGAACAAGGCAAGAGCTGTACAGTTCAGTGAGAAATTTGTTGTTACAGCACATAAACAAATGGAAAACTAAATAGATGTTCATGCTGTATTTTTAGTGCTGCTCTTTAAATTAAGTGACATCCATACAGATCTGGTTAGTTACGGGATAGATAAATCTGAAGCACTGCATAAAAATATGGAAGAATCTTATTTGTTTAAGTGCAAATATAGTTAAAATTCAGATTGAATTGTGGTTAACCCATTGCTTTGGACTTAACTGTTGTTCTGGTCACTGTTTATTTAATAGTAGCAGCCCATGCTGCAAGGCAGCTGATGAACTAAGATGCCTGCTGTAAACCCACTCATTTACATAATGAATTTCCAATGTGAGCCGGTGTTCTGAGTTTAAAGTCTTGCCAATATAAACCTCCTTCCTTGCAAACAGGAGTCGCAACAATGGCGGGGCAGCAGAACAAGGACTTTTCCTGTGCTTGGATTATTTCAGGTCCTTCCACCTCCTTTCTGCTTAGCTTAAAAAAAGAGAGATTTTGTTTCCTTCTCCTTTGGCTGACAGTAAGAAATAACT
The DNA here is from genome assembly GCA_013396775.1 of Cephalopterus ornatus. Taxonomy (NCBI): domain Eukaryota; kingdom Metazoa; phylum Chordata; class Aves; order Passeriformes; family Cotingidae; genus Cephalopterus; species Cephalopterus ornatus. The sequence goes on along the minus strand of VZRE01007705.1, from coordinate 613,602 downwards.
GTTAAGACCTTAATTTTATGACCTACTGACCTTTAGTATTGAAAAATTGGTTTATTTACAACAGAAATCACTATCTAAAAGAATGTTGTAGAACAGCTTGACATTTAGTACTTCTGTAATTGCCTTATGTCATGTGTCAGTACTGGATATCTATAGTTTGGATCACTTATCTACTATCTGGTTTATATAAAGGCCTTCAGGGTCTTTATCAAAATGTGTATATGAACTTTTCACTCTGTGAAGTAAAAACCCAGGTCAATTATATCTATTTTCTGTGACCTTCTTAACTTTTCACACCCACTCTGTCTGAGAGTTGTTATAGATTGTAATACTTGCCTGCAGTATCAATTGGAGAACAGTTCCTAGCTCATCAATGTTGTCAGAGGTGTGGCTGATACATAAACTTAAGTGTCTTCTTGACAAATGGCATTACCTCCCTCAAATTAATTCTGCTTAAACGTTGTTAATCTTATTATCTGTTCAGTTAATCAATAGCTGTCTTTCGAAACACCAATAATGTTTATTGGAAGTGTGTTTCTGAAGGTAAGAACAACGGTAGTGTGGCAGGAGAATTAAGTTTCTGATCCTGTCATCACCTACTTGGGCGACAACTCAGCAAAAACCATGCCTTCAGTTTTGACACATGAACAAGCAATTTGGTGGCAACAAGTGGTGGATTTTCTGTAGTATTTCTGCACATGTCCTTGAACTTCAGCACCCCCTATCTAGTAGACAGCTTTTAGTTCAGAGCTCAGAGGATGAAGTGGACAGCTGTCTCATCCATCAGTTCCCATTCTGAATAATGGCCCTTGTGGCTTTTTTGTCCATTAATTGTGCAAGAAATAATCTTAATTGATATCAACTGGAGATAAAATGTTTGTTCTCTTTTACAGCATTTACAGATTTTCAGTGTTCTTACTATGTGACAAAGAGTCTTAATGTTCTTGAGGAGTTATATGTATATTTTATTATTAAATATGTAAATAGCTTAAAGTATGAAAACTCAGTAAATACAATTATCATTGCAAAAAAAAAGAGGATTATTTTCAGATTCACAAAAGAGTAAAACAAACCTCACAAAAAATAATTCAATGGAACATGATACAACTTCACAGCATATGGGAATAAATTTACAATGTATAATTTTCATGCCAGAATTCTTGAGTTATCAGATAATGTATTTCCTTTCCATGATTATTCTGCAAGCCATACTTAGGCCTTTCTTACAATAGAAGTTTCACTGTGTATTTCGATACAGCTCTTGTGTGTTGTTCACCCATCTACAAAATAGTTTTCCTTTTTAGATTGGGGAAGTTGGAATAATTAAAAGTATTTGCTTCATTCATGTGTTTGGCAAAAATATTCTGAATCATCAAATTCTGAAGAAAGTAGCAAGAGTAAATATTTACCTAGAGGTTCAGATTTATGATAATTAATCAACTTTTTGTTTGTGTTAGTTGGAAATGCACCAATATTATAGTATGGATTATTATGCGCTGAATAGATTTATAGAAGCATACCTGTATTTCTATTTCTTAAAGTCAGAGGTTGGTCTTAGTGACAGGGGATCTGATTTTCATTTATACTACAAAATCTACACTTCTTTTCTCAATGGAAAAGGGATTTAAAGGAGAAGTAAATGAATATAAGAATAAAGCCCACTATGCTACTAAAGATAGCCAAAATCTCAGGCGAGGAGTTTCAGTCCCGGTAGTGGTGAGGAGGGGCCAGCCTAGGCTCAGAAAGAAATAGCTGCAGGCAAGAAGGAGTCTGAGTTTGACAAGCATCTAAGAAAAGGGAGGAAAATGAAGATGAGCCCAAGCCTGCTTATAAAGGGGAAGGTGCCAAATTTCAGTGGTGATCTGGAAGCAGAGGTATCGGGGAGCCAACCCAGTGGAAAGAATGGGGACTACCAAAGCCAACTTTGCAGTTGCCATTACAGAAAAATTAATAACCCATTTGATTCAAATTTGATCAGGTCAGTCTTTTACTTTATGTAGCCACGGCATTTTTTATCTGATCTTGAATGACAGAATAGAATTTACCATTGTCTCACTGTGAGAGACCCCAAACTGGGTGCTGTTTGTAAAGCATGGAAGGGCTTCTACTGATCTCAGACTTTGCCACTGCAAAGCGAAAGATGAAGATTATAACCTCTACTTATCAGAAAGTAAGGTTAAAGCTTTATTTTAATAAAAGCAGTCTGGTTTCTGCACTTGGTACGGGGCCACCCTGGACGTACATACAAACTGGGGAACTGCTGGAGAACAGCGCTGCAAAAAGGGACCAGGAGGTGCTGGTCGATGGCAAGTTGAATATGAGTCAGCTGTGCCCTGGCAGTCAGGAGGGCCAACCATGCCCTGGGGGGCATCAGGCAAAGCATCTACAGCTGGTCAAGGGAGGGGATTGTCCTGCTCTGCTCTGCACTGGGGTGGCCTCACCTATCCAAAGGAGGGCCACAAGGATGGTGAAGGGCCTAGAGAGGAAGCCTTATGAGGAGTGCCTGAGGTCAGTTGGTCTGTTCAGCCTGGAGAAGAGGAGACTGAGGGGAGACCTCACTGCAGTTACAACTTCCTCACAAGAGGAAGAGGAGAGGCAGGCGCTGATCTTTTCTCTGTGGTGACCAGTGACAGGATCCGAGGGAATGGCCTGAAGTTGTGTCAGGGAAAGTTTAGGTTGGATATTAGGAAAAGGTTTTTTCACCCAGAGGGTGGTTGGGCACTGGAACAGGCTCCCCAGAGCCATGGTCACATCACCAAGCCTGTCTGAGTTCAAGGAGTGTTTAGACAATACTCTCGGGCAAATGATGTGATTCTTGGGAATGGTCCTGTGGAGGGCCAGAAGTTGGACTTCAGTGATCCTTGAGGGTCCCTTTCAACTCAGGACATTCCATGACTGTGTGATTTTATGGAATAGGAGAACACAAAAGGATGCTCTGTGACAATTCTTATAATTCCTGGTATTGTATTATTTGCCAAGAAATTCTGATACCATGTGAGTAGTGAAAATTGATTCTGCAGCATTTTCTTTTATTTGGGCCTTTTGTCCTATAACATCTGCCCAAATCCACATCTGAAGCACCTTGACTAGTATATGTACACTTGCCAGTGCAGAAGCTTTGTAATTTTGCCATGGCATAGAGGGACCTGCTTTCTGACTGGCTTTGTATTTCACCCTGTTTCCACTCCTTAGGAGTGTATCCCAAACTACAGCAATATTTTGGAGGAGATTCCTTACTTATTGCCCTTTCACTGGGAACACTGTGTTTCTGGGAGCATGTTGTTCGATGGAATAGGTCACCAAATGCTGCCCTGTAGCCTGCAGTTTACTCTTAGAGGGGCATTTCAGATGGTATTGTCACACCAAGCCGTGCTTCTGGCACATGAACTACAAAATTCAGATGGTCTGCTGTAGTCAGCACCTCCTTTTCTCTGGCTCTAGATTGGTCCTGGTATGTTTTAAGAGGTCATCTTCTTGGGATGCACTCACCTCAGGGAGCTGAGCATTGCCTTTCACTCTCGCATGTAACTGTGGAAAGAGAAAAAATGCAGTATCACTGCCCCAAATCACTCAGACAGTGCATAGTTTATAATTATTTGTCACAACAGCATCTGTATTGGAGGTGTCAGAGAGGACCCTTGATATCAATTTTGGCATTTGTTGAGGTTTCAAAGGGGCCAGGCAGTTATTTTCTGGATGATTTACTAAACTGAAGATTTTTTCTTAAACAAAACAATCAACACAGACACTGGCACAAGGCTGGCCATTGCAAAACATCTCCATTTGTCAGTAAGCTTTTGCAACCACTAAAATATCCCTGTTGTTTGTGGTGATATTGTGAAAGCAGACAGTCAGTATTGTGTGAGCCAGAAAAAGAACAGCTGGTCAATTCCATTCTAGTTTTACCTTAATAGTAGAGTTATTTCATCCCATTTTTTTCCCAACTCTAATCAGTTTTGAAGAGGGAGGGATGGAGTCCTTAAAGCTCAATGGGAGGAATTTTTTATGTTTTCTTACCTACCTCTTGGCAATAGCAGGGCCTGGCTCATGGAGTTGAAGGAACATTGTAAATTCTGAGAGGCGCTTTTCAAATACAGAAAGGTCACTTTGTAGTCATCATCTTCATCCTCATTGTGCTGGAATATAATGATGTGGGAAATGGTGAGATGTAGTTGCATAACCCTGAAAGTTAGCGTGTATTCCTTCAAAAGGAACAAGAAAGAATAATTCCTCTGAACAAAATATTCAGATTTTACAATGCCGTATTTTATTTCAGAAGCAAATTTTTTCTCTTTTTTTTTTTTTTTCCCTGTAGAGTATAACTAATCAGAAAGTATTTGAGATTAGAATTTGTTAGACTGGGGCAGTGTTTTTGGGCAGATGTCCATTCTCACTGGCACGACAGTAACAAGCATTCCAATAATTAGCTGGTTAGTGAGTGCTCAGAGTCCAAGGAAAGGGAGCAGAAAAAAGCTAAACTCAAGATTATGATAATTGACAAAATCTCTTCACCTTTTTTAGGTACACTGAGAATTTTGCTTTGTCAGTATATAACTGAAGGGCTGTTCTTTAGAATTCTTTGGGTTTTTGACATTCAATTACAAACTGTCTTTTTTTTTTTTTTTTTTCACATTTTTGAGAACAAATTTTTGAAAAGCGCGTGTCTTGGACACTGGGTATTTAGTGTTCATTTGAAAACTTACTTCTGTTTTTTTGGCAAGTTCCCTCCATGTGTCTGACAGTGGAAAAAAAAAAGGACTCGAAAGTCGTCTCTGATCTGTCTGTTGGGAAGGCACACAGCAGTATTATGGGAAGGCTTTGTATCCAATGGGAGGACACAACTGGAAGTGCCCATGCAGCCTGCACACAAGAGCTCTGGAATAATTTGGGGAATTTATGTTAGACTATCTGTCATGCCGAAGTCTTCTAGTCTTACCTTGTGTTTTGGGTTTGTGCAGTAAGATTTTGGTAGGGAGGGATCTAGAGAGGTGGCTTCTGTGTGAAGCTGCTGGAAGCTTCTCCCATGTCCAGCAGAGCCAATGTCAGCAGGCTACAGGACGGACCCACCGCTGGCCAAGGCTGAGCCCATCAGTGATGGTAGTAACACCTCTGCGATAACATATTTAAGAAGGGGGAAAAATCACAGTGCAAGAGCAAATTGCAGCCAGAGAAATGGGTGAGAATATGTGCGAGGAACAACCTTGTGGACACCAAGGCCAGGGAAGAAGGAGGGGGAGGAGGTGCTCCAGGCACTGAGCTATCCCTGCAGCCTGTCATGCAGACCATGATGAGGCAGCTGTGTCCCCACAGCCCATGGAGGTCCACGGAGGGGCAGAGATCCACCTGCAGTCCATGAAGGACCCCACACTCAAGCAGGGGGATGCCTTAAGGAGGCTGTGGCCTGATAGTAAGTCTATGCTGGAACAGACTCCTGGCAGGAGAGTTCAGCCCATACTGAAGCAGGTTTGCTGGCAAGATTTGTGACCCCACACTAGAGCAGCCTATTCCTTATGGGGGAATAGGAGTATTCCCATGAGGGGCCCACGCTGTGGCAGTTTGTTTCTGAAGGACTGCACCAGTGCAAGGGATCCACACTGGAGCAGGGGAGGAGTATGAGGAGTCCTCACCTCAAGGAGGAAGGTGTGGCAGAGGCAAGGTGTGATGAATTGACTGCAGCCCCCATTGACTGGGGGGAACAGGTACAGAAATTAAGAGTAAAGTTGAGCCTAGGAAGAAGAGAGAGGTGGGTAGAAGGTGTTCTTAAGATACGATTTTATTTCTTATTATCTTGCTCTGTTTTGTTTGGTAGTAAATTAAACTGATTTCTTCAAGTCAAGTCTGTTTTTCCCATGTCAGTCAGTGGTCTCTCCCCATCCTTTTCTTGACCCACAGGCCTTTCATTATATTTTCTCTCCCCTGTCCTGCTCAGCAGGGGAGTGAGAGTGGCTTTGGTGGGCACCTGGTGTCCAGTCAGGGTCACCCCATCAAACCTTGCTTCTGGGCAGTATGCCTTCTCTCCAGCTGAACTGATCATCTGCCACTCAAAGGTGTGTGAGGGTTTTTTTAAGTCAAGCCATGACAGAATTTTGAGAAGGTCACTGAATTGGGTGACTTCCTATTAGGGAGAGATTCTAATCTAGGATCTGTGGGCCCTGGGGAACGCAAGTTTTGTTTCTCTTGCTAAAGTAAGTAAGGAAAAAAATGAGAAAATAGATAAAATTATAATGTACAATCTTCTTTTACTTTAGTCCGCATGGAAAAAGATGGGCTGCTGTCATCCATATTTATACCAAAAATGGTTCCCATGTTCCACAAACCACCATGCTACTAATCTCCTTGCATTTTTTTTCCAAACCTCATTCTCACCCAAGATGAAGGTATATTTACTAGATCTGTGTTGTGAGCTTGTTTTTTTTTTTTTTTGATAGAACTATGGGATTTAGTAAGTCAGCAAGACTTTTTGTACATTTGGAGATCAGCGGAAAGAAAATGCTATTTCCACTTGGTGCTATTTCAGTGGATTAGGCAGTACTTCAAAACATACACATTAGCTTGAGTGATAATACCTCAAGGTCTCCCAGCTCTGCTGGGACCATGATAGCTTCCTTGATGCCACCTGAGATTCTTGCACATATTTTTCATCATGGCACTCTTGACACAAAGGTCTGGTACTCTATGTGATAGAAATTCTGCAATCATCTTGTAATTGATTCACTATCTAAATGGCACTCATGGAAAGCAAATTAAGAGTCTACTTCAAAAAAGGAAGAAAGTGCAAGTATAGTACAACATTAACAGTGGTCCTAAAGTTGTGTAAACACCACTGTTGAGTCCAACTTTCAGTGGATCCTTGGGTTTAGAGAAAGTAGTGAAAGTCATTGGTCTGGTGGCCCACTGCAGAAAATCCCCTAGGGAAGCCTGCTGAGTACTGTGTCTTGGGATATTCCCAATTCTCCTTTAAAACACAAACATCGTCTACTGGGAATATTCAGATGGATTGTTTAAAAAAACATAGCAAACGTTTAATAAGTAGCCAGTGTACATAATATTTCAACTCATATTCTATATGCTTCACATCTGTTGTTTTGTCAGTTCTAATTGATTTATTCTAGGTGCTTTTCTTCTATTTAGGAAGACATCATTTGTTGGGTTTGGCACTAGAACTAATATCTGCAGATGTTGTGCTCAAAGCTGTTTCTTGACTATATTGACACTTCCCAATGTACAGCATTTAAAAAATTTGGCCTGAAAGTCAAATTTCCTATCTAAACCAGATATTTAAAGAGTGGTTTCACTTTTGCATATGTCAAGGTGATAACCATACAGTAAAAATAGATTATATGTACATGAGGAGCATCAAGCACAAAATTATTTACTTTAGTAAGAGCAGCTCATTTAAAGAAGTGTTGATTTGTGTCTCTGTATGACATATGTAGACATATTCTATTTCTTATCCTATTCTTTCCCATGCATTGTTCATTTTATTGTGATCAAAAGCTACGGCTTGCATACAACAAAATATCATCAGCGCTAGGTTCTTTTAGCACTTAGTTTCCAAAATACCTACAGTTTAACTGGTAGTAGAGGGTAATAAATTGGCTCATGAGGTTTCTTTCCTTCTTTTAGCAGCACTGAGGCTCCATATGTCACCAGATGTCCTTCTTCCTGACTGAGATGTTTCTGTGGTCTTTGAAGACCAACTTACGTACTAGAGGTGAGCTCTTACCTGTTACTGAAACAGAACATCAAAGCTTGTTCATGAATATTAAACTAATGTAAAATTCTGACTACCCAAATGAAATGTTTTTTTATACTTAGGGGAAAAAAATTTAGGTAGCAGTATGGTGTTTGAACTTACTCAGCTTCTTTGCTTATCTGGCCATAGAACTGGAGCATACTTTCAAGTAAAAAATGTTAAGATTATATTTAATTGAATGCATTTCTATTCTCAGGAAGCTACAGTCTACTTGATTGTAAGCTTCAGTGTAATGGCTATTTTGGGTGAATGATCTGTAGTCAAGTGATCTGCAGAGGCATTGTGATTTGTACCCAATGGGAAAATACGAAAATACTGCATGTTCTGGGTATTTTACATAATCACTTGAAATTTTATATTTGCAAGGACATATTTATCTTATTAATTGATTGTTCCAGGAGACACATGACTAATTACTAGCCATGTAGAAATTACCTTCATTCATCTTGCCTTGCTATTGCTAAAATATAATACTGAAAAAACCCCACTGGTTTATAAGTGGACCACATCAAAATATTATTTATGACACATCATGCCAATTGTAGCGTACAATACTTTTGCTGAAATATTATTTTGAATAATCAGTGGCTATTCAGTTGAACTCTATTATTCAAATATTGGCTCAATGTGCCTTTGACATCCCATCTTTGTGTGAGAGCTGTTCTGTAACAACAAATAACATCAAAAAGTCAAAAGCTGTATTTCATAGAAGTCTGATGGTTTAAGTAAATAATAGTTGAGATTTATTGTAGTTAAAGGAGTGTGTTACTGTGCCTATTTTCCAGTTTTGACCTTCTTACTTCCATTTATTCGTTGCCTAGAGACCTCGTTCAAAAATTCTGAGGCAGAAGGGAGGACTGCTGTCCTGTTTTAAAACGTGCCTGCCATTTCAGTGCCTTCCTACCTTCTTCCTCCATGTATGGAGTTTCTCCCCGTGCTATATCCCTGTCTGAATTTAGAAGGAGATAGATGCAGTGACAAGCTAATTATTTTTAAAAGATGCAATGTAACACTGTCCTTAGGTCTACTCGGTGGAGCTTGCCATGGCACACCCAACTATTTACCTGTCAGCCACATCAGGAAGTGACTGGTGTGGTTGCAGTCCCAATGTAGCTGAAACATCCAAATTTCTTTACCATGGGAACCAGGTAGACAATACTACCTATAGATTAAGAATACTGGATCCTTTGAAAGAGCAGCTTTATGAGTTCATCAATTTTAAAAAATACCTGTTTTATTTAGCTCAGCCATGTCAGTCATCAGAAAACATTTGAAATTATTCTAAGGCACACTTTTCACTGTGATCCTTACCTTTCCTTGTAAAAGAACACAAAATATGCTGATTAGGAAGGTGGTAAAAATACTTTTGCATGTTGGCAGCTGGAAGAGAATCAAGGTGTACATGAGGGAAATGACAGCTCCAGATAAATTTGTCACATCTTTTTTCATGCCTTGCCTGCCGGTTCTTGGAAGTCCTAATGATATTCAGGCTGTATGCTGGGTTGTCTTCACTGTGGCTTGTATTTTAACACCTAACACTGTTTCAGCTGGCAAAAATTGAGATGCTGAACTTTTCTTGCTAAGTTGTGTTCTTTTTCTAGTGTCACATCCATAATGAAATGTATTAACATTTATTTGTGTAGATGAAGACATTGGGATCCATCAGTACTCTGACAAGAAAGAACCAGGTAAAATATAAATAACTGTAAGTGAAACTAAATAAAACCTCAAAATGTTCAATGTTTGACACCCAAAATGCAGCTTCGAATTTCTTGTTACTATATGTCTCTTTATTTCTATGGCATAAAGAAGCACAGAAAGAGACTCTCTCTCTCAATTTACGTCAGAGTATTTGAAAACTTTTTAAACCAGAGAAGAAAAAAAATTTTGCAAAAATATTCACTGTATGCCACTAGAAACCTCACTGGGAATTTATATCTGAATTATTATGTTTTTTAAGATATTCTGTGTTCTGTTCAGCCCAGCACATGCTGGGACCCCAGCAGAGGGCATCTCGAACGCAACGCAGTGCCAGCCCGGCCTCGGCGCCCTGCCTGCTATCTGAAATGGCCATTTCAGAGAGAACGATCCATTTTCTTTATCTGATTAATCCTGTTAATCCTACAAGTTTCACCATGGGCCCAAAGGTCTGTTGGGCTGGAATTACCCCCTCTTTGGGTCCAGGCTGGCACAGTCATCCCGTGGTCCCGCTGTCTGCGTGGCTCTGCTGATAGACAGACGGACTCAGCCCAGTCCTGGGCTCAGTTGCAGCTCCCTTGCGCTATCTGATGAGACTGGGGGGCTCAGTAACACCAGCCCACCTGCGGGGCTGTGTAAGCCTTTCTTTCACTGCAAATTTAAGGTATCTGCCTTACAAGGTGAAAACATCGAGGACGTCTTAATTTTTTTTGTAAATTTCTGTGTTTTATCAAACTGTGTGAGTCCTCTAATATTAATATTTGCTGACAGCAGTTGTAAGGATTATCATCCATCTTTTCATCCTCTTTCCTTTAGCATCACAGATGAAGCACGGTTACTTAGAAGAGAAGCAAAAGCTAGCAGAATGTAAGGATATTTTCTGAGTTTCTTGTTACAGTAAGGCCAAATTGTTAGTTTGGATTGGTGATGTCCCTGGAAAAGCATTAAAATAATCTCGGACTACTTCTAATGTAACTTTTTGCATGTCATCTAAGACAGATGGTCACAGAACTACACAGTACAAAACAATTGAAAACTTGTAATTATTCCTTCCTGGTATATTTGCAGTCTGGGTTTTTTTCTGTCACTAAGCATGGTAGCATGTGTCAAATTCAGTGTCAAAAAGAATCACAAAAATAATCCAGATTTTTCCTTGTGAAATTTTACTTAACAGATGAGCAATAAACATTTTCTCAATCAGCTCTTGAACTGCAATACCAACTGCCTTAAAACTGAAAATTATAACTAAAGTACTTTCAGCCAAAATCAAATTCCAGATTAATAATCAGCTGCCTTCACAGAATGCTTTTAGCTTTGAAACATTTACACTGTTCCTGCATTACCTAGTTCAAAGCAATTTCAGTTCATACTACCACACAGCAGTACTGTGGCAGTTAAAGATTTTTATATTTAGTAAAATTTTTCTTTAGCTCAAGTTTTACAACTCCTGCATAGTTACGATTGCTCAGAGCATTCATTAATGTTCAAACATTATTACATGACAACTCTGAAAAATTTTAATTGATTTTTTTTAGACAGCTTCACCAAGGAATGTCTGAGCTGTTACCACAATGAAAATTTCCATGGAATTCTGCGTGCATTTGAAGGCAAAATGTGTTCTGGACGAATTAGTTCTTTGCAGCACCATTAGGTGTGTTTGGAGCAGGTCGAAGCCCCGCTGGGGATGGGTGTACAGGTTCATGCAGCCATGGGGTCAGTCTACACCCACTGCAGAGGGTTTTGTGTCAGTGGGAGTCAATACAGCTCTGTAAAAGTGGGGAGGAGGTAAAGAAGAGTTGCACACGGGGAGGAGCATCATAAGTGGCTTTCCCTTGTGCTCAGTGTAGCATTATCTTACAGGCACTGCACTGAAAGGAGAAGAGGGCCCAGATAAACCCCGTTACATGCAAGCCCTGGCTCTTACGTGTTATACATGTGGCAGGCAAAAGGAGCACAAGCTGCTGCACTTCGTTGCTCTGAATACAGGGGTGCCCTTGGCACAAAGCCTTCATGGCACATTTTGGAAAAAGGAGCACTGGGGAACTTTATTCACAGCTGTTGATTTGTACAGATAGTTTGGTATCTGCACAGGCAATTTCCCGTTTTGCATATGTGGATAAATATTCCAGTATTTATGAAGGCAACCACTGAAAATGTGATCTTACATGCCTAATTAATATTATCGTAACAGTTACACCAACACTGGCTTCAGTCCAATAAAACACAAAGAGAAGTTGTATGCTGGTGTCCTCTTTTGTTGATATATGAAATCCTTCATTTTTTCACTCTATAGCACTTCTATTGTAAGCTCCTTTTTGCAGGGAGATTTAAGCATAACTGCTAAGTCATTCAGTCTGGAAGTTGGCATACAAACTGACAGCCTGGAGCTCAAAACTTTTCATCAGATTTCCTTTAAATAGGAACAGATTTTAAACAATGTGTTCTAGTTTCTCATGGTTTTTATTGTACACTTATGAACAGAGTACTGCTCACTTTTAAATGAAGAAATTTCACAAGTTATTAGAGCTTGATTCTCAGCCATGAAACAAGCCAATTACTGGCAACTCCAGAGGAAGCTTTGCCTCCTGGTTACTAGAATTAATGTATTAGGCCAGAATTTTCACAGTAGTGTGCTGTACATTAATAAATTTGTTAAAGAACTTCAGCAGTCATGCAGTTTCTTCTTTGCTTGACTTGGCAGATTCTTCAGACCAAATTTTCAAAAACAAATCCTATAAATAACTATATTCTATAAGTTATGGCATTCACAATTGCCTGGTTTTAGTACTTATATATATGCATATGTTCATGCATATATATTTTGCAGACATGTTAGTGCCTGCTTTTTGAAACTAGGCCATGAAATGTTAGTTCAGAAGAATAGAATCTGTTTAGGATTTGATAACTTAAATCTGAGCTAACATACTGAACAGGAGATACGTTTTCATTGCAAGCTGGGTAAGGTCCTGAGAGCTTTATACATAATTGCCATGGGGAAGTCATGGTCAGTGTGGATAGAACATGCCAGCTGTTCCTAAGACTGAGCCTTCCAAAAGGAGATCCTTTGACAATAGAAACCACAGCCATTTCGTTCCAGTGGTGGGTAAGTTTTATGTTTAAAGTAACTCCTAGGAATCTTAGCTTTGTGTTTCCACAGAAAAGGAAGTTCGACTTGAATAACTTTTTAAATTATATATAAAGATGTTTGTACACATTCCCACGCATGCATACACACACACATATATATATACAGTCACCTATATATACACATTTCTCTACCTTCTGCTTTTTTTTTTTTACTTTTATTTGACAGCCCGAGATTATCCTTGGATCCTGAAAACCAAGAGACCAGACAAACTGCGAGATGCACTCAAGGAGGTGGAGGTACGTTTCAGAAGGTTTCAAGTACAGCGACACATAATCCGGTTTTTATACCTCTTTCAACAGCTTTAGTTTTCATAAAGGTCCAACTCTCCCAGTGATGATAAATGTGCTTTTGTCTGGTGGGCTGTTCTAAAACAGCTTCATCTTTGTGTGGAATGCCTCATCTGTAAACTTGAAAAATCAGAAGTCTGTTAACCGATAGTGACAATGTGTGCTGCCAACTCCACTCTCTGTTTTCTGTTGCCCTCTAGGACTTAATGCAAAACACTCCATGTGTGCTGAGCAAATGGAAGAACAAACATACCTGTCAGGTATTGTGTTATGCAGTGTTTAGTCAGTGGTGTTAAACAGCCATCCAGTGATGGAAGCAGTAGTGTTAAAATGTTAACTAACACTGAAAATCATTGGGCTTTTTTTAATATATGGGCCCTTACTATGTAGGTTGGGTTTATTTACTTTTCTACTCTGAAATACATGCCTGAAATAAAAATCTGGGGTTTATCAACACAAAAAAATTACATTAAAGGGCCTCGATTGTGAGAGATGATGAGGATGATTATTGCTGCTGTTGTTGTTGTTATTGTTATTATTACGCTTATTGTTTGGGGAAACTGAAAACATCCTGTACCTCAGAATAGCACGCTGATGGACCAGTTAAAATATATAGACAAGTCTGTGGAATATGACACATATAATCTGTGTTATATTATATTTCTATGTCTTAATTATTTTCATGTCTGTCACTGTTACTTTATTCTTGTGTAATATGGGAGGGAAACTGTAACTCTAAACCAACTTGATCATTAATCAAGTTACGGAATAGGAGATATTGTGACATGTGACACACATACAGCTATGTTCTCTGGCTGTATGAGTTCCGCATCCTCATTATGACAGAGCAGTAGGACAGGTAGGAGAGCTGAACATGACATGTGCTTTAGCTCCTTAATCATGTGCTTCTTCTGAAAAACATATGTCATGAATTTTGTATGTTTATACAGCCTTCGTGAGAAATTGCATCATATTTGAAACTGCTTTGGCATGGGGAATACTTGTCAATATTAGTGTTTCTGAAAAGAAATTTGTCTTCTAACTTTTATGCTTTTTCAGTCTCATAATTTTTTCTTGTCATTCACATAGCTCCAAATGTGGGTCAACACAATGAATATTAAATATTTGAACATTATACAGCTAAAATTCCAAAAATGTCTTTAGGAATAGCAAAATGTTTAAATGCTTAATATGTCAAATGGTATGTAGTCTTTTTATCTCAATAATAAAAATATTGTTGTCTAAGCTACATTTGCCTATCAGATCTTACCCCTAGTTAATGTCTATCATTCATGTACAGATTAAATAGTATATATCTGTGAATGTTAATCTTCTAGAGCTTACTTAAATATTAATTGTATGCTAATTTAGAGGACTCATTTTCCCCTGTTATTATTGTTCTGATTAGGAAAGGAATTTGGTTAAGAAATACCAAGTCAATTAGTTGTGAGTGTATTAATTTTCTTCCCAGTTTGCTTTCTCTTCATTTGCTTTCCCTGTCCACTCTTCCTTTATCATTTTCCTTCCCCTCCCATCTATCTGCATCCACCCTCATTCTTTACCAACACATACTTTGGAACAGTGAACTTCTTTACAGAATGTGATCATTCTGCCTTCACAATATAACACTTTTGGTTGACTGTCAGTTCTGTATAAAACTCTTTTTATTTTTTGACTTGGCATCCTCTAAGTAATTTCAGGCTTACATCAACATAAATGAGACAAATAAAATTTTATTTATTTCTTGTACAAGATGGGAAAGAAAAGAGATGGGTGCTTTCATCTTAGTATATTAGGTCTAGCTCTATATTGGGTTGAATAATGTAAAGGAGTAGTTTAATAAATTGAGAATTTTTGGGGTTTCTGTAGATGGTTTTCATGGCCAGAGTATAAGTGATAGTATAGGTTATGGCCATAGTGAAAGTTATAGATAAAAATCATAGTAATTTCTCTGTCCTTAAATTCTCCTTTTGGTTTCTCAATTACAAAACAAAACATTTTTTTGCATAATAGTGACTGATTATTGAAATCTCCAACAAGGCTTAGAATGTTTTCCCAAAACAATTGTGTTATTCCACTTTCTGTCTTCCTGAAAATAAAAGACCTCCAACAAATGAAAATAAAATAGAGAAAAAATGAATCATTTGGAAGAGGCTAGAATAGAAAAGCTGTCTTCTATCAATTTTGGTGTCAGATGGTTTGTTTTTCTGCTCCTAATCTATCTTTGAGCGTTTTACAGCAATAATTGGACTGTCCCTTTTTGGTGCAAATATTCTGAAGCCTCTGGAAAAGGTGTTGTACATTTTTTTCTTAATTCTATGTAGAATACTAATCAACTGTTTCAGCAGGAAGTGCTTACCACATAATGGTGGGATCTGTGGCATAGCACCACTGTATTCACAGCCTCTTTTGCATGGATACCAGAGCTGGTGGGAAGAATCCAGTTTGCATTAACTTTCAAGAGTAATAGGAAGCAATGTGTCAAACAAACAGCATGAAGAGCGTGTACCCCAATTGTCATAATTTCTATGTTTTGGGGTAAATTTGAGTATATGGTTTAATTATAGTATCTTTTATTTTTTAGCTCTTTGGTTTTAGTAGCAACACATTGTCAAATAAACTCATGTATAGAAATTTAAGTATTTAACTCAACAGCCATCATATTTTTCAATAAATGTTCTTTATATTTGAATCTGCCATATCTGTAGCCGAACCAGGAGTAATACTCTTTGTTTTGTAATAACGATGTGCCATCCAAAAACTCAGTGGCTGCTGAACCTTGAGCAAGACAGAACAAATAGAAAGAAGTCTGAAGGGTGATACAATGATAACAAGGCTATTCTTTAAAAGAGTAGTAGGATTTCCCTCAGATTTTGTGAAAAACAAGCATAGGAGTGCTGCTAGTGTGCCTTCTGTAACCTAAACATCAATATTCTTAATCCCTCACTGCTTCATCCAGCACTTCCATCTTAAAACTAGCCCACAGGCAAAAATTGGGGGCTATAATTTTACATATGCATCTGCTAAAAATATATGTGCTGTCACGTTAACCATTTATGTGCAAATGACCAATTAGACTTCATGCATATGTCTCAATGAGAAATCTTGTCTGTTGCATGAATGTATTTCTTGAAGTTGGCTTTTCTGTAGGAGTTTGCCTAGAATGACCATAATGTTGGCCCAGCTTTCTACCTTTCTGTTCATTTTATGCATCAAAATCTCCCCTCTTACTTTTTTTTGTACAATCAGTGCACCAGAAGTTTCATATGTACTTCCTTGTTCATTGCCAAAAAAAAAAATCCATTGACCTTTATTTTTGCAGTGCTAAGTACACATTCTTGTATTGCTTAGAGCTTCTGAAATAGATGGTGTGCCAGTTCATGTAAACATAACCTAGACAGTACAGGGATTTTTGTCAAGGAGCTTGCTCTCATATTTAAAAGAGCTTAGTTGAGTCCTAAAGGGCTGAGGTCTTCTCTTTAGCTCTGTTCCAGTAGGATCTGAACCCACACCATTTCTTTATGGTACTTCTGACCCCCAACTTTGATGACCTGTGTTGAGTTGCTGAAATAATCCTATAATCTTCAGTTAGCTGATGTCAAAGGAAAATAAATAGACCATAAAAGAAAGATGATGGGAAAAAGACAAGAAGTCTTTACAGTAAGATGCCACTGTGCTCCTCAGCTTTCCCTGCTGAGGAGTAATAACCTAAGGAATTAATTTTATCAGTATTATTGAGTTTACTCAACTCAGCTCCGGCTGCTTCCCTTCTTCTTGGTCTCCTTTTCTAATTCTTTGGAATGCTTTTAAGTTTTGCCACAAAATCATAAAATCTTCCTATGAAATTATGCCATTGGTTCAGTTTGGTTTTACAATATAAGGCAGTAAAAATTAATGAGGTCTAGCCAAAACATTTGATTTCCAACTTTTTTTTTAGTTTTACATTTGCATTGCGGTGTTGAATTAAACACATGCCAACACTGTTATACGTTTTATTGTATCAGAGCCAAGCACTAGCTATGAATCATATCTGTTACCTGCTAATGAAAAAGATTTATGTATTCTTTGCTAAATTGTTTTGATTTCATTTGATTGTGCTTGTGTTGCAATTTACATATGCATATAAATGGTTTTTCTGTTGCCATCATTGGCATACTTAGAACTGGATTCTGAATTGAGATCCACAGCAGTGTTTTCTGACATGGGCCTGTTGTATTACCTACAATGCCCATAAACAAAGTGATTTAGCAAGCTATGTGGTGACGTAGAACAGCACATTTGATATGAAAATCAAGACATTCTGGCTACAACACAAGCAGCTAGCACCCATCACCAGTTACTTTGGGGAACACTGCACTCATATTAAATTCTTCTGGTTGCTTTTGATCACAACCTTTAATGTGTGGTTTTAGATATTTGGAGGTAGAAGTACAAATGCATTGATTATTGTGAAACAGTAACGTGTAACAACAATAACTTCATCTGTAATAAGGCATGCAACACAGTAATTATGCTGGGGTGGCTAAGAAAGCAATCAGGAATGAAGAGGTGGGGAAAAACCCTGGGAACCTGCTTGAACAAGAAATGCTTTGCAATTCTCTTCTCCTTTTGCATATTCCTTTGTCAGTTGGACTCTGTAAGGGAAAACAGTTTGCAGCAATATTTTTTACAGGCATATTTTCCTTCTCTTCCAATTTTAATCAGATAGGAGCAAATCCTGGCTTTGCTCTGCAGGTATCTTTTTAGGTAGAAGGGCTGATAAGCAGCTAAGCTGCATGAATGAGGAGGCAAGAGCTAAGGTTTCTGAGGATAAAGGAATCCACTTAAGTACATGCTTAAGTTCTACTAAAATCCTTAAGTCATGAACCAGTTCTTAAGTCCTTTGCTTAATAAAAACTAATTCAAATATGTATTAGACCACATTGCTATTGGGGAAGGGCTAAGTCTTCCCCTGAGTATCCTCAGCTCCTTCTTGTGTCTTTCTTGCTGATTGGAGAAACAATTTTTGGCACATAATGTACATGAACCCTTCTATCAAAGTCTTCACATTCAACTCCTCAGTAACACTGAAATTAAGTGGCCCTTCCTTCCCAGCATGTACAATGACCACATGCCCAAACATTTCACTCAGACTACAATCAAGTACAAAGGCTCTGCCTATTCTTCCAATAGGCATGAAGTCATGTTTTCATATTTTGTTTAGGAACACCTGGAGACTGTTTAGGCTGTCAAGATTACTCTTCTGATTTTATTTTTCCCATCACAGTACTTCAGTCTGGAAAATTTATGATGTGTTTCATTATTGTGAATTTCCTTCCCTAATTTAATATCTGTTAGGTGGAATGATTTAGTGCCTGGTGTAAATAAAGCCTCTTACATTCACTTTCATTCCTGAGAAATGATGGGCAGTTCCCTTGAGCAGTACTTTTTGGAGCTGAATCACTTTGTATCTGCGTTTAAGCCAAGTTTGCAATCTTCCCTATTTGCTTTATATTCATTTGTACTTATGATTGGACTGCTCCCATCCACCAAAATGTGAGCTTAACTATGCAAGCATATGTGTAACAGCACCTAACTCTTGTTATCACGTAACACTCTTTGCATAGACGACACTGTGAGAACCAAATTGAAATAGTGGTTTCAATCTGAGCACATAAAAATTTTCTCTGTTACAGAATATTTTTGACCAAAGATAGTATAGAATCATAGAATCATTTAGGGTGAAAAGGACCACTAAGTTTGAGTCCAACTGTTAACCTAACAGCACCAAGTTCATGACTAATGCATGTCCTTAAGTGCTATATCTACTTTAATACTTCCTGATATGGTGACTCCACCCCTGCCTTGCTCTATTTAGGTACCTGCTTGTACTTCGTGGTAAACTTTAGGAACTAATTTTTAAAAATCCTCAATTCTAATCCAAATAATTTTTAAAGGAAGGTGGATTAAATACTAACTTTAAATGGCCATATAGGGTGAAAGACTCTAAAGTTCCTAGAACTTAAACCTGTGGAGCAAAGGTATGTTACCAATCAGGGTAAGTTAATATAGTAAAAATTTGTTAAAGTAAAATGTAAGGTTTTCCCAAATTTCTCAAACTTCTGAGGAGCATAATGGGAAAAAATGTTTTACTGTAAAATGAAAAGAAGGCGGTAACTCAATGGAAAAACAGTAAAAGCCGTGGAAATTACACTATTTTTACCTACTTTCTGTCGTTCCGTCATGTCATACTGATAGCAAAGAGATCTATGCAATGTTGAAAATCCATAACATTGGTTTAATAACTAGTTTATAGATGTAAAGCAAAGCACACCCATTAGCACAATATTTTATATTTATATAAATGACTTGTCATCAAACACCGGAGCAGTTTCCATTAATTTCTATTCTAGTTCTGTAACAGGTGTGATCTATGCCATTACCAGGAGATGAATATATAGAAATAAAGTGAATTTACACCCTGAGTTTAAAAATCCTAACCTTATTTGTTGCACTTAGGCCAAGAGTTTGCAAGCGCATCTGTACACAGGATAGTGGAGGGACATGTCAGCAGAATGACAAGCATGTGGCCTCATTCCATAATGCAGTCAGTCAAGATCCTTAACCATCAAAACACATTTTTTCTTGTTTGACCTCCCCTCATTACCTGGGTGGGTGGTGTGTTTCCCTACTTTGTCAGGTAAACCTGGAGGCTACGAACAGAGTTCTGATTCACAGTGGGTTTTCTCCCAGGTTAACTCCAGTTTGTTTTCCTTGCTCCCTGCAAGAAAAGGAAGCCTGGGAACAACCTACCATTACAGTAACACTTTCTGAGGGAAGGACATAGCTCCCAAGCAAAGATGTTGTGGAAGAAACATATTGGAGAGTTTATTTATGTGATTGCACCGTCTCTCCTGTTGGCACATAACACTGAAAGATTAGGGGTGTTTTCTCTATCAGGCTAATATTCAGTCAGTTGTTTAGAACTGAGCTTTCTAGAGTAGGTAATTTTGCTTGATTATTGCTTACATCACAGTTTGACAACTTTTGGACTTCAACCCTCACTTTTTCAACTGGGTTTTTTGGACATTTGTAGCTAACAGTAGTCAAAACTTGCTGGACTTCACGTTACCACCTTGGAAATAAATTGTGATTTTATCTACTCTAACTTCAACATAAGGACAAATTGAAGTTTTGAAAGACTGTAATAAAAGCTGCATGAGTGTAACTATGTCTAACATTTTTACTAGGACAAAACCTTAAAGGACATCTGTCATGACAGGGAATATTGAAACATTGACTATATATATTTATCAAGTGAATGCATGATTAGAGTTTGGTAAGGTGGAGACTGATCATTTTGTTCTTAAAAATTCATTCACATCACAGGTATTTTTTGGTTTCTATTTCACACATCACTAGATTTTATTTTCAAAATATGTTGGTTAAAGATATTAGTCAGGGCAAGAAGATACTTTATTTAAATACACTTGTTCTGTTCTTTGCTATGGAGAGCACAGAGCTGTAGTAATATAGCAAAACATGCATTACTGAGAGTTTCCGTAACTTAATTATCAGGAACAGGGCATTGCACAAGGGACAAGCTCAATTAGATAACTACATTCCTGTCCCCTATACTTTTTACTTATTATATAATCCAGTGGATCTCACTGCAAGAGAGTTCTAAGAATTATATTGCAAACATGTTTGTCTCATATCTCCAGCATAGAACAAAAAAGGATTTTTTCCCTGCCAAATTCTCCTACAAGAGCAAGTATTTCTCTAGTAGTTAATTTTTTTAAAAAGCACAGAAGTTTCTTTAAAAATCTGCTGATAGGTAGAAGGAAGACCTGGAGTCCAAGATTCCTGGCCTTTGCTGAGCCCTCTGGACTTGTCTGCAACAGTCTTTCCACTGAGGATTTCTTTTATGGGTTTTATTTTCTGATTTCCTTTGCTGTAGTAGTTGTATTCAGAAAATAACTAACGGTTTTGTTATTCAAAAATAAAGTTTTTCATAACTCTTCCCACTGAGAATTCTCTCTCATACAAGATAAGGCATCAGAAGGACCTGATAAATACTGTGACTTAGTCTTCAAGATTATATGTATCATTTAATTTAAATTAATTATGCAGAATTATTCAATTAGCTCTGAAATAACCCTCTGACTATTCTGTCCAACAGCTTAAATTCTTTCTTTCTAAGAGAGACATCTATAACCTTATGTTGAGAAGCGAATGGGATTTATTGGGAGCTCGCAGCTATCTCTGTGGTAGGGCATCATCATTTAAGTTAAACAGTATATGAATGATCAGAAATAACAAGGAGAGCAAAAAGGTGCTGGTTTTAATCTGTGATAATGATATAAAATTATATTAAACCCTACTTTTTTTTTTTTTAATGCAGGCTATGCAGTTATTTTATACAGAAAAGATCAGACCCATGGGTGATACAGTGATCAGTGTCATTCCTTCCCTCACTCAGGACAGAATTTTGATCTCCATTTTCAACAATCTAATTCAGTACATGTTATGTGACATTTGGGGACTTAGCATGCTGCTTCTTCAAGTGTTCAGCAATTGTAACTCTCGTACCCGTGTAATTCAGTGTTGTGTTACATCTCTCTCTTTCATTTCATGAAAAAGCTTTCAAAGTCATTATAAGACATCTTCATGTCAACGATAATTTGTTTTTGTAATTTTGAAAATTGGGTTACTACATAAAGGATGGGGGCTAATATGTGCCTTGGAACATTTCACTTTATTAATGATTTTTGATGTCTTGTTGTCTTGCTCTTTGGATTTAGCTCCTCTTTCACTCAGGTGTCTTGGTGTCCCTAAGCCTTTCTGGGCCACAGCTGGAGAAAGTGGTGATTGACAGGACCCTGGTGGGGAAGCTCATCTCCGACACCATCAGTGATGGTAATTACACCCATGTGCAAATCAATTGCCTGCATTAACAATAGAGTAGAGAAGTAGTATGTCAACAGGTAGACTAATTATTGCCACTGGGGACTTGCAAACACAACAAGTAATTGCATGTAATGCCATAGTTACAACCCTCAGGACTAAGAACACTTTACGAATAATATTTAACATCAAAGTTTTCAGGCTTGTCAAATGCTGCATGGGTTTCTAAAATTCAGTTTCTCACACATTGTAATCACTGTGGACATGCCATTTGATCTTGTCATGTTTATTTTGTTAAGTGGGAAAAAGGGACAGAACCAAACATTAGCCAGTTGATTAATTACATGGGATAGTTATTATTAAAGTTATTATTAAAAAAGGCTAGATAAGATTAGTTATATGGAGGTATTCTGATTTAGTTTCTAAAAATCCAGAATCTCACTATTGTTACTAACTAGTGACTGCTAAAAATAAAATTTTCATTTAATGCAGAAGAAAACTTACAAAAGCATGCCTGTTTTCCATACCTTTATAATGTGACTATCATATCATTGAGAAATCAATCAGGTGTCTTGGCTTCTGCACAAGCAAGAACATGAAATTTTAATGTGAGCCCTATTACACGTGAACTATCTTCCAAATTCTTTAAAAGTAGACCCACATTATATCCTTCTACTAAGATTATGTGCTTAATTCAGGTTTGATCGTTAATGATTTATTTTCCTCCATACCCAGGCATCTACTGAATGTTGGCCTGGTTCTTTAAGAAACCTACTGATCTTTTCTTATCAATGTATTGTAGTTTAGTCATGAAAATTAACATTAATGTATTAGTAGAATCTTTATTTATAAAAAAAATTAACCCTAACCTCATTTTTTATCAACTAATTACACAGAGAGCATAGAACTCATTTACTTTCTTGACTCCTTTTTTCCACTTTTCAGTTAAATTTCTGGATTCCATCTCCAATTTTTTGCCCTCAGCTTCCAGAGGGAGAATATCATACTTTCAGGTGACAAAAAGTAGGAAAGCATGAATTTGTTCGTAGAAATTATTTGGAATACTTGGTCTTTCAGGAAAAAAAAAATTAAATTATATGTATCATGCCTTACCCTGGCTTCATATGTCATAGAAATACAAATATTTGTCTAAAAAATACTGCTAACTAAAAAAAGCTAACAACTAAAAAAAAATAAAGCAACAAATATTCTTTCCTACATTTAGACCTCTGTATTTATTATATAAACAACATTATTTAATAGTTTGTCCTTATTTTCACTTACTCAAGATTTTCTTAAACCTCAATGTTCGCTAATACCCATGTCCAAAGGTGAAATAAAACTGCCTCTGTTCCATTGAAGCAAATCACCCAATAACCATTGCAATACAGTTTTTATTTTCATGAACAACAAAAGATACTTTTGTTACCCACACAACTAATGTTCAAAATACAAATTTTTATATTGAACTACTCCTTTGTAAGAACCACAACATAATGTTGTCCCAGAGGAAATTAACTTTAATTCAAAAAAACTGCACATCTTTCCAAATCTGATTTGGAATTGGGGTTGTGATTATCAAGTTGACCAAAAGAAATTCTATATTTAGTACAAGAACACTATATAAAAATAGTATTTCTTACTTTAGCAATTGTGTCTATGTAGAAATGGATAAAGATTACAATCTGCCAAAATGACTTATGAAATGTTGTAATTCTAACTTGGAGTAGCATGTCCTCTTAACATTTGGAATAAAGGTCAGATTGTGTGCACAAAATACAGAATTAATACTGCTTTTATAGTACCCCTGCATCTAATAAAGTCCTCCTTGTTCTGATTATTTTTAGGCAAAATTTCATCAGCATCTGAGGTGTGCTGTGGCTCATCTTTAATGTAGACTGTGTCTGCAAGGGCATCAAAATATTTTAACTGTGTGCATACATATTGAGGATACCACACTCAGTGGTTTTCAATTTTCACGTGTGTGCAGGATCTCAGCTATGGCGCTAAGTTATAGATCTCAGTTATAGTCAGATACTTTATCACCTTTTTTTTTTCCCCACCAAAAAAGCTAGTGTTAATGTTACATTTCAAAGGCAATTATTTGGCTTTAAACTCTACCCTTTAGCATTTGCATACCAGATACTTCAGAGTTGTGCCAGGACATGGCTGTTGGAAAATGCAAGTGGTTATAAATCAGACTAAATCAAAGCAAAGCTGAGTAGCCAGTTTTCCGTGCTTCTATGAAAGACTGAACTGTCAGTCTGCTTAAGGATATGTAAAAGTTAGATTTAAGAATCTGGGATATTAGTAACAAATGCTTTTATTTAGTTTGTTTTTCAGGGGTTGTTCCACAGGGTTCTGTTTGTTTGTTTTTAAATTCAGTTCCACTTTATTTGGCATTTTCTTTTTAACAGAGTTTTCTGAGTTTGCAGTCCAAACACAGCTTGCTAGCTTTACTTTAAACATGTTTCTCATCAATTATTCCTCAGTGATCTGGTAGTAGTTATCCTGATGACTCACTTCGTACTCAGACATCTCTTTAAATGTGGGTGCTGCTTGAATAACTGGGTAATACTTGGGAAAAATCCTAGATACTATTTTCTAAGTAATTTTCATTGACAGATTAGTTAATCACTTTTGTATTGAACTATTTTGGTCTAACACCCCCTTATGATAACAACAGGGATTCCACCGTGCTTTTCCAGACTCCAAGGGAGTCTGTTCCATCTTGGTTGTTTGTATTGTTTGGGTACCTCCACACGTGAAGCTTTCATCAAATTCATAACCCCTCTAAAGCATAATCCTGTATGTAACAACCTCCTCAGTGTCTGCAGCAGCACCAGGAACCTTACAATGTCAAATACCAGATACACCTCAAGTACTAATTTGCACAAACTCAGCTGTATTAGGTGCATTTCTGAAATACTGGTGGATGTAACAGCAAGAAAAAAAAAAACACTGATGGCTGAACCGAGATGAAAATTAATGTGGAAGGGTGTAAAACATATATTTGGATGTTGTGGCAATTCGATATGAGATAATTTATTCAGGTTTGTGTAATCAGAGTACTCCCTAGGCTTTATTTCTCATTTCTGAGAAGGTCCTGGCAGGATGACACATTGATGTCTTTTAGGACATTACAGGGCTTTCATTTAAGACACTGTCTTGAAAAAAATTGCTTTTTGCAGTGTCTCAGTGGAGTGTTCAGTACTTTTTTTTTTTTTTACTAGAAACAGG